>CALSBZ010039389.1:4953-22567 GCA_943591055.1 Gobionotothen gibberifrons | reverse complement strand
AGCGGCATGCCGACACAGGCGCCATCTTGAAATCCCACAATGCAACAGCATTTGAAAAAAACTCATATGCTATTATCAGAACATCCATTTAATCATTAACATGTGCTATTTGTGGGAAATCTCCCCTCATTCAGCAGAATTACGGAGAAAGTACTTAACCTGTTAAGCCCGATTGCCCCCGCCGGCAGGGGCAGACACAACAATATTGCACAAAACTGTGTCTCAGGGCTTCTTAACATTTAACAACCTATTAATGTGTCATACCCACTTAACGAGAAGAAACTCAGCTATCCGCGAAAAAATGCTAACACATTTAGCACATAACTCACGGTAGTGATATTTTATACTTCATGCTATCTGCATAAACTAGCATATGAACGCTGATATTCCACAGATTCCATTGGTATAAGTATCATCACTGTGCGACCCAAACTCACTGAACTAGCAGCCAGGAAAGACAACACACAACTTCACTTTACAGGGCCAAAACGGCAAATACGTCTTACCTTTGCTGTTTTCTGATCAAAAGTTGTGTTCAAGGGCATTGAAACGCATATAAACGCTGCTGAAGGTTAATCCAATGTCTCTGTGTCACTTTGAATTTATTACTGATAATCCATCATTACAATTATGGCAATAAACAAGTGTAACGGAGCTTCCGGTTTTGGGCAAGCTGCGTGTGCATCATTCTATTTTACCAATGGTCATGTTTAGATGGATTTAGAAACTTCGCCTCGATTCTATTGGCTCTAACGGTTACAAAGAGGTGTCAATCCCCCAAATCGACCAATGGGTTCCACAGGGCTCGAGCTTAAGGACGTCCCGTCGTCCCGGGGCCGAAAAAAATTGGGCCGGGGAGGATAAAAAAAATGTTGGGACGAGAGTTAACATTTAAATACCCTGCTAACACTACTACGAACGGCGATGAAAATGAAACTGACTGCACGTTTTGTGTAGCACACTGTTATTAAACCTCCTTGTCAACATAAACACACACGCACAAAACATTTAGCAACCGCAAAAAATACACACAGCGGGTCCGCACAGCTGGCTGTGATGCCTCGAGCTCAAACACACTCAGTCAGAACGTAGCTAGACCCGCGAATTCCTGGCCCGCGCGGGTCTAGCTACGTTCTGACTGAGTGTGTGTATTTCGCGGGTTGAGTGATGTACAATGAATGAAAATGGCATCCCGTGAAGGAATTCTGCAATATTTTACCGTTACATCGAGAAAACGCACAGCAGAACCAGACCCTGGAGTGCCGGACTCTGACCTAACAACCACAGCTGTAGCGGGGAATTCAACCCAAGTCAATGAGGTAAGCTTGCTCGTATTAATGTTAACGTTACCAGTTAGTTAACTAACGTTAGACTGATGTATTGTTAACGCTAGCTAACCAGTCAGCAGCCGTTTTACAGTGAGGGAGATGACGATAACATTACATTAACTATGAGGAGTCAAAACTCCGCAACAGCTCAGATCATGTTACTAACTTTAACCACTTATTTATTTACTTACTCCTCTTCATCCCCTATGGGTAATAAAGCTGAGATGAGAACTCTCCATCGCATTTAGTCCTTAGCAATATGCTGCGCCTCTCCCCATGTACTAGGGATGGGTAGTGTGCGAGGGGGCGGGGAAGTTTACACACTCGCGGCTGCTACATGCATGCAACACACACACACACACACACACACACACACACACACTCAAACCAAACCAATACTAATTTAACACTAGAACCGCCAGAGATTGTCGATAAATTGTTTCGTTTATTAACGCTACAACATAGCGTTTCGTGAGGCGGTTGTCGTTGTTGGGTGAAAAGCAAACAGCTGTTGGGTGAAAAGCAAACAGCGTGCTCCTTCACTACAGACTGTAGTTAAAAAAAGTTACATACAATAACAAACAGCTCTGGGTCAAATTGACCCCATTGGCGGTTCTAGTGTTAAAAACAATGTTTTTATGAAGAAAAAAAAACCACAGCATGTATTTTCTGTAAATCCATGTGAGTATAATGTAGGTGGCACACTATTGTTCAACTTTTACATTTCTATTTGCAGGTTGCCTCAAATGCCTCGAGCTCAAACAAATATGAGGCAAAAAGAAAACGCAAATGGTTGCCGGAGTGGAAGAAAACCTTCCCTTTTGCTGAATTTGATGAAGAGACAGGCATGATGTTCTGCAAAAGCTGTCGTGCTTTTCCCAGTCTTGCGAAAGGGAACAACCTTTTCGTTGGTGTGGATGGTGACACAGCAAAACGACATCACATTCTAACTGCGAAGGCGCTCGGGCTGCGAAAGTAAACCCAAGCGGAACACCCATGGCTTGTGTCCTACAAAAGATGTCAGAGAATGTCAGAGAAAAGATGACAAAGCTATTTAATATAGCTTACTTTGTGGCAAAAGAAGAAGCCCCCTTCACCATGTTTCCAAGCCTAGTTGACTTGCATCACAAAAATGCTCTGGACCTTGGTGACACTTACAAGAACAACCTGTCGCACCTTTGTCCAGGCCATAGGTCCATCTATGAAGAATGACCTGGTGGAGAAACTAAAAAACACACACTTCTTCTCTGTCATGTCAGTGTTGACCGCTCCGTGAAAGATCAGGAGATGGTCTACTTGACATATGTGGAAGATGGCAAACCTGTCAATCAATTTGTGGACATTGTTTCATTGGAGCATGCCCACAGCCAAGGCATCCTTGACGCAATACTTGTTGGTTTGAGGAATGTGGACCTGACTGAGCAAGACTTGAAATCCCGGATGGTTGGCTTCGGCTGTGATGGTGCATCTGTGATGATGGGAGTTCACAATGGAGTTGCAGCCAAGCTCAAACAAATGTGTACCTCAATTGTACCAATCTGGTGTGTGGCTCACACGCTTGACAGCATCAAATCAGTGCCTCTGCTGGCTGAATTGAAGGAGACACTGAATGGTGTTTACAAGCACTACTCCCACTCTGCAAAAGCTTCCTGTGAGCTCCATGCACTTGGGAAAGTTATGGGCATACATGTGGTCAAACCAGGTAACATTGATGGGACAAGATGGCTTCCACATATGTCCAGGGCCCTTGAAGGTTTGGTGAAACACTTCAAAGTTACCCTGGTTCACTTTGAGAACCATGGGAGAGCACGTGCCATTCATCGGTCCCTTGCACAGTACAAGATGGTGATGTTCATTCACTTGGTGATGGACATTCTTCAGGAGCTGAAGCAGCTGTTTGTTGCTGAGGGATGGACTGACCTTGCAGATGGTCTCTGATGGACTACAAACAACAACATTGTCACTTGTGATCAGCCATGCAGGTCAGTAACATTTGTTTTGATTAATTGTTGAACATTAACAATTGAATATATAGGAATTGGTAAAACTGGTATTTATATAATCCCTAAATATGAAAAACTGTAAAGATTTGTCATTTGTGATATCATCGTCATATTATTGAAAAACTGTGGAAGTATTTTGTGCAGTCATTAAATAATAAGAAATATTTTAAATGTCAATGTACACCTGGAAGTCTAAACATTCTCAACATCATCAGAGTAAATATTCCATATATTATACACATTTCAAATATTTATTATTATAGTCACAATATAACATACTTTAAAACGTTTTCATTTTATGGATTACAATGAGTAAAATGTTTTTTCTTTCCTTTTATTACAAACCTAGACAGACCCAGGCCCAAGGCTGCAGAAGGTACTGGATGAGGTTGGACCTGGAAACACCTGGCAGAATGTCCAGCTCAACAGGAGGGAAACGGACAATTCCACCTTCAACTCACTAAAGCTCCGCCTCATTAACGACCTGTGTAGGTTTCTGTCAGCACGCTTTGGGAATCTGGAGACAGGGATTCTGAAGGCAACCTCCACCCTCTTTGATCTGTCTAACTGGCCAGAAGACACAGCTGAACTGGCGACATTTGGCAATGCTGAGCTCATTGAATTCATGGAGCATTTCCAATCCATCCTTGCAGAATGCGGGGACTTTACTTCTGAAGAGGCAGCTAAGAGAGAGTGGCTTGACCTGAAAGTCCTCGTACAGCGTCACTACAGGCACATTGAACCCCAAGTGCTGTGGCAGAGGCTACTTAACCTGTTAAGCCCCGAGCCTGTTTTTCAGGTTTCAGGCTCGAAAATGACATTCCCAGAACAAATGACCATATCTTCCCTTCTAAAAGGGTTAAATTAATAATCTTTTTTCTCAAAGTAATGATAAACCTGTGAGTTGGATGTAGAAAAGTCAGAATCAATATAGATGTTTTTTATTTTAAAGAAAATTCAGATTGAACATGGTAAAAAACTGTAAATGATAGTGTCCGTCCAAAGAATATTTTGTACTTATAGTGAAAACTAACCTTGGATGATGGGTTAGTAGACTAAAAGCTTTAGGAATCCAAAGTACAACATATAATAAGTACCCTGTATCAAGATTGATGCAAAACAAGTGATATTTGACCTTTTTAGACAGATTTAGCAAAAACCTCTTCTGGGGCCATTTGGGTGGATTTTCCATATCTCTGGCCCCCCTTGCTGGATTTTGACATGTGACATCTCTTTTTAACCGTCAGAGCATGATATTTACTGCTCTAATATTTGAAAACTGAAAAGCTGTTTTATTGCTTTTGGATTATCAGAACATTTCAAAGGGGACACAGACACATTGGATTAACCTATGGATTAACTACAGCATCGTTTTTATCGTTTTAATGCCATTGAAGACCAGTTTTGACCAGACAAAGACCAAGGTAAGCTATGTTAGCGTTTTTGGCTACCTAGCGCCACATGTTTTGATATACGTTTATGTTGATAACGTCGCGAGTTTGTATCTTTCAGTGTTGAGGTGGGCACCGTTAGATTCTGTGTCTTTACGATCATAAATGATGTGTTGGATGTGCAGAGCTAGGATAAGTAATAAGGGAGCTAGTATTAGATATGTCCGTTTTTCTCGCGTCCAGTAGAGAACTGGTTAAAATAATGAGAACAATGAGTCTCGACTATAAGTTTCAAATGGTGGTACTTTAATAAAAATAAGGCGTAGTATTGTTACAAGCAGGCGGCAGTTCAAAGGAGGAAAACAGCTGCAGCTGTGACTCCTCCGGAGAGTAGGTGAAGAAAGGGGCAGAACGGAACATCTCCCGTCCTTTTATAACTCAGGTAGACTCCCCCTCTGTTTTCAGCTGGCGTTGTTGCTGGTGACTTCCGCTGTGGTTTCACCAATGTCCGCTATCACACTAAACAGAGGATCCTTGCATTGTACATTCAACACATGACTAAACACACCTCTTCTCTACATATTCTCCTTCATGTCTTTTCATTTGGTCATTTTAATGGCTTGATCCATTACGTTACGTCTCTGAAGTCAAGTTACTGTTAGTATTTCGGACATTACTTCCGGAAAGCTTTTCAAAATAAACACAGACTGGAGTCAAACCGGAAGTATTTTCACAATAAAAGCTTGACCTCACAGATTGTGCGAAAACTTCTGTTTTTTCAGTATAAGTCAGCATTTTAACTGATGGCATGTTTTAACAAAATTATGCCATAAAACATTGATTAAAATTACTAACAGTCCCTCCTTACACACTTTAAGAGTGTGTACAAAATACTGAAATCAATGAGTTCTTCATCTGAACTTTACATAGTACATATATAAAAAACATACAGTCAAAATGGAATGGTTCAATAACCTCAACTTTATAAAAATACAAAACTACTTTGATGGTGCTGGAACATAGAAGTTTTCCCTTGTGCATAACTTCTAGTGTTAACATTCAATATCATTCTTAAAAATAGCAGCATGGCTTGGTATTGGAACATTTCTTTCTCCCTCCTTTCACAGAAACTGTTCACATACCACGCTCAGTGTTAAGGCACTTGTTTTTACAAAGTGTCACAGAAACAGAGTATTTCTGAAGTGCAAAGTAATAAAAAACACAAAATGTACTATCTTAGAATAGTATACAAGAATAAAGAATACAAATTAACTATCTTGGAATAGTGTAAAGTAATTTGAAATGGATTCACTCTATATTAGCATTTTGGCTTGTTCGCTTTTCACATGATTTGGACAATCTCATCATCTACATCCATCTCTGTTTCTGGGGGTAGGTTGTCTTATTCTGCTAGCATTTGTAACTGTTACTTCTTGAGAAATGTACCCTCCTTTCTATCATACCTTTTAAGGTATGAAAGTAATATGTCCTCTAGAAGAGGCCGTCGTAATCAATTGGTACGTTAGGACATGGAATGCAACTGCAACATCTAGCCCTCCCCTTAGTGTCCCTATGCTATCCTTGTATTAACTACATAAAAACATCACTGGCTGTGCTAGTGCAGAGGTCCCAGTCCAATCCTGTGACAAGACTAAATACTAGGTTTTGGTTCCTCGATATCACCAAACATCTACTCTGGCATTCCAGACAGTCATTTCTGGGAGAAGATTTTGGTCAGTTACAACAGTTGCAGAATTTCATAATTTGTGGTTCCTACTCCAGTACCTTTGGTGGTCTGTGCTTATGCAGTGATAAAGTCCCTGAAATGGTGTTAACACCAGTGTAATATCACTAACTCATCATACTAATTACCAGAGGTGGGGACTCGAGTCACGTGACTTGACTCGAGTCATGACTCGAGTCGCATATTTTGTGACTTGAGACTTGCTTGACTAACATTGATAAAATACTTGACTTGACTTTGACTTGGTATTTATGACTTGAGACTTGACTTAAGCTTGAGATAGATGACTTGAAAGGACTTGACTGTTTAAAATAAAATATTTGCGTTTGTTTTTGTAGTGAGATATTAAGTTTAGTTTTTTCGAAAAACGTGATTATATTGCCGTGCGCGCAAACCTGGCAACCCACTAGAAGGCAGGAGTCTGAGTTAACATGGCAGCGGCTAGCGTTACACCAAAAATAGTGAAGTTTGGATTCAAGGATTATTTTGTCGATGACGGTAATAAGAAGAGAACAGCGGTATGCAGGGTCTGCAGTATAAAGATCGGTGACACGACCACCACAACATCCAACTTCATTCGTCACTACAAAAAAACCCACAGAGAAAGGTAGGCTACGTTGTGTGTTGTGTTAGCTAGAAAGCTAACGTTAAGTTTAAGCTACGTTAGACTTGGTTTCAAATCGATTAAGCATTGCAAAGAGAAGACAAAACTGTAAATTAACACTAGGACCTCCAAGGGATTCATTTGGACTAACCCTGATACTGACGGGCTGTCAGGAGAGGGAGAGAGAGAGAGAGGAACATTTCTAAATTAACCCAATTCAGTGAGTTTTAAATCGTCCTGCTTAGTGTATAAGGAAATTATGAAGAGGAACACATTAAATGATTTGAAAATGATATCTATGTAGGTGCTGACGCTGTTGGTGGTTCTAGTGTTAACAGACATTTAAATTAAATATGTGTAATGGCAAATGCCATATATGATTTTCTTACCTGGAATTCTGCCTTTTTGAACAGACTTTTTGATTGAGTCCTAGCTATATTGTCTGTAGTTCTAGGGTTAATATGAATCTAATATGATTGTCATTGGTCTAAATTAGATTTCAAATGATTAACTGTGTATGTAATGAAGATCATAGTGTGGGTTAAATCCATTTTCATAATCACTGTCTTTTAACTGATTTAAATGCGGAAACTGCGCTTATTCATCAGAATTTCTTATGACTTGACTTGACTTGCTTGACCTGAGCAATGACTTGACTTGACTTGCTTGACTCTCACCACAGTGACTTGGGACTTGCTTGATACGTAGGTCAAGACTTGAGACTTGCTCATGACTTGCACATGTAGGACTTACTCCCACCTCTGCTAATTACTCTTCAGTTCTGATCTACTTAAAGAACTACGCTAAATCCCTTTAACAGTGTGTGCAACTTTGGGTGCCCGAGCATGTGATAATTACTCCCTCCTTTATCAAGGATCTTAAAAACAGAAGTCATTTGGCTTGGTTTGTAGTTTAATTTAGGAATTTTTCTTATGGCAGATATGTTTCTACTTTAAATAACATCTCTAAATGTCAGGTCATCTGGTTTAATGGATGACCTTTTAAAGGTGGTAGCACTAAAACTCTACATCTTGAACGACAAACAAATGTTACTTCTCCCCTAAACGTTCTCTGGTAATAACTATGCTACAATGGTGAAAACAATACTCTTGGCTGGAATACCATCTCTGGCTTGGTACTTAGCTCTACCTTTAACATTTTCCATACACATATAGATGTGTCTGCTTTCATAGAGTGGTTACTAAAACTATCCCTTTAAACTGTAGATCTATATTGTAACAAATTAAATCTTCCCCAAATTCACACATGAATAAGAATCTCTAAAAGAATAATCTGTTTATATTATGAAAAGATTGAACATGTTCCACCCTCAGTGTGTTTTAGGATTATTCTCTCATTTGACTTTAATAGTTTCCTCTTTTAAAACTCACTCCCGTTTTCCTTCTCTCCCCCTCTGGTCGTCAAGCCACGACCCCCTCACGTTCTGCTGGTCCCCCCTTCTTCTCCTCCTGGTTCTTTAATCCTTCCGCGGCAACTCTCTTCAGTGGCACAACTGCTTTGCCTGTACAGTCTCTTTGCTGTTGCATGTAGGGCGTATTCTGCTCTCATGTCTTGTGCAAAGTCTCGTAGCTCAGTGTTACGATCTCACTAGGGATGAGGAATGTAACACACACCAGATGGTTTTGGTAATAATTAATACAGGGTTTAATGGTTCACAACACAGGGTGTACAAATAAAAGGAGGACAAAATAACCTAAGTCAAACAAAAGGAGCCCAAAAAGGGCGCGGGTAGGCTGCTAAATAACCGAAAAGGACTCTAAAGGTGAGCCTAATCACACAGCTGCGAACACTAACAATCACCACCAAAGGAGGAAGCTGCGGGGAATGCAGCTAACACAGGGAAACGGAGCACACTACTCCAAACACAACACAGTAACGCTACGCTAAACACACATCACTATACGCTATACTAAATACATAACTAAACACCCCCTAACCCACAACACCACACAGATCAGAAGAGTCAAAACACAATCTCTAGTTTACGTGTCTACACAAGACAATAGGAGTGAGGCGTCTGATAGCAGCAGAGCCTCCCGAGTGACTGCCGTTCCCAGGCTTTGTAGCGTCATCTAATCCCGGGGATTGGAGCGCGTCGGGCCCGGTGTGTTCCAATCGGTGTCTTCGGGCGGGACCAGGAGTTGGTAGCCAACCACGTTGAAGCAGTCACACAGCTTATTTACATAACGGGATAGCATTTAAACAGTATTACTAGGACCGGAGAGGCGACAGCCGTCACACTCAGCTTGCAACTTCATGTCCTGTCTTGAGGGACCGATGAGATTATACCTCTTTCAGCATGCTGTCTTGGTCTTGGATGCCTCAGGTGAAGATGATTCAGCTCGAGTTCTCTGACTGCTGGATGGAGGAGGAGGAGTCTCTTGTGGTGAGGTCATTTGTCTGCTGGAGTTGGGGTCGTAGCAGTCTTTCAGGCAGAGAGAGAGAGAAAGAGAGAGAGATCTCGGGACGCATCACCTATTGATAATTCTAACACACTGAGGAAAAACAAATCCAATCCCTTCCACTCTATTCTCTTAATCATACTATCTGTCCTAGATGTTAAACGCCCTCTAAACACAATCAATGTCTACTAATAATGTTACCATATCCCAAAACACTGCTTTCACCCACTGTAACATGTTTACCCCAAATACTCTTTTAGGAACCCATCTTCTTCTATAAACTGAAATACCTACATGCTTCGAGCACCTCATATTTCACACACTATAAAAGAACGTCCCCATATTTTCTCCATTATTTTAAATCTCACTGTTATTTAGAACTTATGTAACTTCTGTGTCTGGACATATCTGTGCAATGTCGCCACAATCTGCTGGGGAATCGTATTCATAGAGTTTGTTCGTACAAAGCTGTACTTGTGGGTTGTTGGCCTGTTTCTACTGTAATCATTTTCAATAATTTTGCTCAGATAGGTCACCGATCGGTTGTTCATAACTTATCAGGGGGTGTTATGGTACAATCTAAAACATGGATCCAGTGAATTTGGTGATTCCCCTAATCTGTAAATCCCCATCACTTACATATCCTGATCACTTAAACCCATCTCATCATTTGATACAAAAATTGCATATATGGGGGGTGAATCATCTTGATTATAACCTCCTCACCTTTGGGTACCAGTGTTTCTAACTCCTTCTCTCGTTGCTCAGGTGATCTTTTGGCTCTGGGGATAAGTGAAAGTCTCTGAAACACAGCTGGAGTTTTGTTAGTGATGTGGGCATTCTCTCTTAGTGAACTAATGGATCCATGTTTTACTTGATATTGTACTCCCCTTCCAACCAGAAAGGTTCCAACTGTAATGAGCACAATCAACAAAACTATTCTGACTCTTATCCCTAGTGGACCCCACAATTGCTTTGGCTTTGTTCTCGACTTAATCTCTATTTTCTCCATGGTTGTCAGTTACAAAATTCAAATTATGAGTACAAAAATAACTTATTCTAAAATTTGACTATTTTTCAAGTGTAACACAAAAAATTGGTTTTCACTTTAGTGTACTATTTATACAAATCTAAAGACAATTCATCTATCGAGCTGTTTCTTTCTTATTTCTATTTATTGTTTTGTTCCAGCTCTGCCAAATCAGTCCTAACTTCCAATCATTTCTGGAAGGTGCCAGTGAAGGGTGATAATGTGTGAGGTGGTGTCAATTTGCTCCTTTTATCTTTACCTTTAAACCGGAGTGCATGTGAAGTTCGTTACAACTTCTCACGGTTCCGACCACCTGGGTTCAATCTCACTGTCTTTTGTGAACTTTCACCCTCACCCAATCACCTGGCCGAAACGGAGTCTCTTTTGGTGTCTCGTCTGGTGTCTCTGGAGTTCTCTGAACCTGTGTAGACAAGACTTGGATAATATTACTCAGAGTCCTGACATATTCATACACTTCAATTAATCTGATATCCAAAGCTGGATCACTCCCTCCTTGGAGAAGGCCCAAACCTCGGCATACCTGTTGTTGTTAAACACTTGTTATTATTTATTAACTACTACGTCACTGAAATCAACATATCTGTATAATCATGACACTCCCTCCTTTGAGCATAACATGCTCAATTAATATGATTACCCTATTATGTACAGAACATGTAAAACGCATAACGTTGTACCAAATAAATATAAGTGCTCCGTGTACCCTTAAGGCGAGACACGGCAGGCAAAAACATCGTTTTTCATGCACTGGTCAATTTTGAGATTTTGTGCTATTTTGATTCAATAACATGTTTTCTTTCAGGCTTTTTAAAAGCAAACGTTGAAAATACACATTTAGGTGTTTATTTTACTATAGTTTGTCTATTTGCGTCTGTAGATTTCTCCTAAATTCACCAAAAGTTAGCATTCTAACGTAACATAAAGTACCGCGACCGCTGTTTGCACCATGTCATCAGAGGTATCGCTGGAAAGCTCCGTTACTCCTGCACAATCTCATCGGATCCAAATATGGTCATTTCCTTTGTATCAGCAACCAATCGTGAAAGTACAAATGGGTCTTGTGACCAAAAAACGAAATCTTATTGGCTGGTGTCAATTTCTGGCAACGTGATTCGTTCAGATGCGTCACGTGGTGTGCTATGACACTTCCTTGTTTAGCTTTTCGCAGAACATTTAAATCTCAAAATGGCAAAACAACCCCGGAATAAACGTACAAAGAGAAGACAACAACAATTGTTCCTTGCACGAGGCAAGGTACAACACAAAACAAATGTCCCCGAACCTGAAATACCTTCAATGAGTGTGTCAATGCGTAAGCTGTCACCCAACGAGCAGGAGGTTTTAGATAGCGCCACACAGCAGTGGCTGATAATTCATGTAGCGCGGCTGAATGAACTGCTCAGTGGGTTGATTTGTCCAAATTGCGCAGGGACAGGGCTCAAAGTCATTATTGATCCGCAAAACCATGGTTTCTGTAGCAGCTTCATTTTAGAGTGTAGTCTGTGTGATGGCGGGTACCGCAAAAATGTGTACACATCTACGCGTCTTCAAGACGAAACCAGGAAGAATGTTGCTTTTGACGTGAATGTGCGAATGGTGCTCTTAGCGCACGAGTTAGGCTTGGGCTATGCTGCTCTGAAGAAAATCAGTAAAGTGTTGGGAATTCCTGGACTTCATCTCAAAACAGAGACATGACAAGAGAGTGACAGGTATAGAAACTATAGGTTACTTACGTAACCCCAGTTCTCAGAGTAACATGTAGTGAGATGTCTCACTACATGTTATGAATGAGAACAGGATTGAGACCAAGAAAACTTGAACTATTGAATACAGAGTATAACTTATCAGGACATTCAAGTTGAATTATTAATTTCTCTAATTAGTGGCAGAAATAGAGAGAGGCCTGGAGTCACTTCACAGGACAAGGGAGCAGGTCAGGCAGGCTTATGCAGATGTGGACCCAGATGTTATACCCATTATGGGATTGATGTGTGCATTGACATCCTTACTGGATTGGTGATAGACTATGAATTCCTATCATCATATTGCCATGCTTGTGCTCTAAAGGGAAATGCCAAGCAAGCGCAAAAGATTACAGAGGAGGAGTATGACAGTTGGCGACAGACACACATTGATTGTGCAAGAAACCTTGCAGGTTCAAGTAAGGCAATGGAGCAGGAGTCAGCCAAGAGGATGTGGGCCAGGTCTGTGAATCGCCACCAGGTGCGGTACACTGAGATGTTGTCAGATGGGGATAGCGCAGCATTTAGGGAGGTGGTTGCACTGAATCCATACCCTGGGCATGAAGTGGGGAAATTAGAGTGCATCAATCATGCCCACAAGCGAATGGGTACAGCACTCAGAAAACTGAGTTCACAGGGAAAGTTAGGAGGGAAGGGTGTAGGGAAGCTGACTGCAAATAAATGCAAAACTTTGCAAAATTATTACAGGGGGGCAATTCTGAACAACCAGGGTTCAATTGACCAGATGAAGGCCGAAATATGGGCAGGTCTCCTCCACAGCATGTCTACAGATGACAGCCCCTTACACACCAGGTACAATCCCTCCTGGTGTTGGTATAGGAAAGCAGAGGATAATGGGGAAACACCTGGTAGCCACAAACTACATGCTGCAAACTTTTTAAAGCGAGAGGTGGGGCAGAAGCTTATCCCTGTGTACCACCGCATGTCAAGTGACAGCCTGCTACAGAGAATGCAGCATGGAGGTACTCAAAATGCCAACGAGTGCCTCAACTCAGTGATATGGGCGCGGTGTCCAAAAACAGTCTTTGTGGGGAAAAGCAGGGTTGAGGCAGCTGCAAGTATGGCCATCTCTACCTTTAATGAAGGTGCCTCTGCCATGCTAGCTGTTATGGAGAAGTTGTGGCTCCAGAGCACAGCTGTTACTGTCAGCGCAATGAGAGAACATGATTTGCTTAGAATTTCAAAAGCTGAGGCTGTTACATCTGCCAGTTTAAAATATAGGAGCAAGAGTCTAAGCACAGCAAAAAAAGTAAAAAGACATCAGCAGGAGATGCAGGAGGGGCCTACTTATGGAGCAGGCATGGACTAGGCTGTGTTATGTAGGACAGATGGACATACAACTAGGGTGGCAGTTATTCTGGTGGCAGTGTGTGTGTTACTGTGGTCGCAGTGTGTTTGTGTTACTGTGGTTTTGTTCATCAGGTCATATACTGTGTTACTCAGTTTTCATGTTTATTGTGTTTTATATGTTCTATATTGTTGTTGGTAAGTATTAGATTAGATATTGTGTCTGTAAATAGTGTCTTCCAATAAAAAATGTTTTGAATTTGACAATACATATCTTTAAAGGTTGTTTTCTCAAAAGGAGTTTTTTCTCCTACTCTGAGTTCGAAATTTCCACTTCAGTAGCACTTACATACACCAAACCTTCCAGTTATATTCCTATCAATATTATGAAGGCTTTTACAGAAGGGTTTGTTCATATATCATTCATAGCCTGAATTATATAACATTTATACCTAAAAACATGGCGAAAATTGATATTTTAGGGCTGTTGACAGTATTTTCTGATTTATGGAGTGATAAAAAGAGATTTCCAAAATCCCTTCTGTAAAAGCCTTAGTTTCTAATATGACTACAAAATGAAACAAGAATTTTGAACCTGGCTTTATCCAATGTTCAGAATTGGATTCCTGAAATGTGTTAAAATATGCGCATATTTAATGAGATAATGGATCATTTGCATATTTAAACATGCTATATCAGAAAACTTGTAATATAAAAATGAACTGCCTTATTGTTAGTAATTAACAGGATAAATTTCTTGCTGATATCTTTAAGTTAAAAAAATTACCCTATTCACCTGGGGTGTCTCGCCTTAAGGCGTACAAAAATATCATATGATGTATTGTATAAAAACATATTCACTAAAAACCTGCCATTAGTACAAAAAAATTGTTTACTTGTTTCAATAACGGCTTCAGTCATGGTATTATGCATCATTGTTTCTGCGAAAAACAATACCCCTGGTTTCGCTAATGCATCTCAATAATTCTAGGATTAGAGGCTTGGCTGACACTGCTGAACCAACACCTCTTCAATAAAATGTCTCTAATCTTGATGGAAAATACGAACTATTTTCACAGAGGGTGACATGCAGAGAACATGAAGGGCTGATGCCCCTCACTCAAAATGAGATATTGCCTTACGCACTACATTATAAATTATTAAAGTCGCTCAAGAATAAATAGATAAAGACTGATTTTTGAAACTGTTGTTAAAAACCTCACAACTCCTTCATCTAAGCTCTCAATCAGTGTTATGCTATTTAGTTTGCAGCTCATGCCTTAAAACAGATACTTCTGTTACAATAAATGAAGTTCCCCTTTAAACACAGCCCCGGTCTTCTGACGGGGTCTATCTATGTACTGGCTGGTTGGTTGTGCCAGTCTCTGCCGCTCCGTCACTGTTCTCCCTCTAACAGTCACTCTCTAGTTCTGCTGGGTTCTTGTTGAGTGTGGACACCTGTGCTTGCGGCTGTACTTGGGTAGGAGGATATGCAGGTGTTTGCTGTTGCAGAAATTGTGTGGGAAGATATTCTGGTACCTGCAGTATCCTGTGTTGCGGACAATCACTGGCCCAATGTGAGATCTGACCACATATGGAGCATCCTTCACCTCGGAAACCTTCTCCTGTTGATCGATTACCCCCTTGGAAACCTCCTCTTTCTCTGCCACTTTGTCTTCCTCGGAAACCTCCTACCCCTCTTTGTTGATTGTGCACCTGGATCTCTGGCACTTCCTGAGCTTGAATTGTTGGAGCTGTTTGACCTGCCTTCTCTGGTTCTATGGCCATCTCTGAGAACTTCCCCTCCCATCCCCTTTCATCTGGTATGTCGGGAGGAGAGTCTTCGGTCAGGCTTGGATACTGCCTTGGAGTTTGGATAGCTGGAGCGGCTTCTGTTATTCCTGCTATGTCTTCCCTCCTTGGTAGGTCTGCTTCTTGGACCACATGTATGCTGTCTGCCGGCCCAATACCGACGTATTTTAGATGATGTAACAGACCTATAACTCTTGATTTCCTTTGGTCCGCTTTCACCCATGCACTTCACTGTTGTAGGTGTTCTTCATGTTCATAGTCAAACACTGCTATTACATGGGCTTCTGTTGGTCCCGGCTGATCATCTGCTGGAATCAATCCTTCCGTTTGCCACTGTTCCAACAGATTCTCTATGTGGTTCCATGTTTCCTGTCTAAAATTTGGATGTGTCGTAGCATCTGATCTTCTGCGTATCCTCTCTTTAACAGTTGCAGTTGAGCTTGTCACTGTGACAGGTCTCAACCTGGTGTCATTTGGCGACATGTTTCTTGAATACTAGGATACAATTATTAAGTTATCAAAAATGAAGCACTAATCCTCTGACTAGTACCTTTGTATTCCTTATAAAAATATCTTATGTCTTCAGATTTTTTTAGTAGTAGTTAAAGGTTTTTTATTTTTTTTAAATAAAATTTGCACAATGTTTGGATTTTTGAAATATGAAAAAGAAATATTGTGCAAATCCAAATCTAGTATTTAATGTGTATCCTGAAGTGCATGTAATTATGCAAATGTCGTAACTTGTGTTAGCTTCAATACATCTGTGTTCGAATATCCAGCCTGAAAGACTATTATGTAAGGTCTCTCTTATCTTAAAAATAGAAACCACATGTGTTCTTTTAATAACACTTAAGATTAGACTTCAGAATATTTTTGCTGATATTATTATTGATTACTCTGTTCCCCTATCTGTAACTCTATGTCTCCTCGTCCAAACAACCTTAAACTGTTTGGTTGACCTTAAATCATTTACGTTATAGGGCTTAAAACCTAAAAACGTAATATAAGAGACACTTCATCGAAATGGGAAGAGAATTTCAATATGGTTTAACCCTCTGGAGTCGGTGGACGCGCCGGCGCGTCCAAGTGCACTTTTATTTACGTATTTAATTCCAGATTTTCGATTGTAAGGAGTAGAAATATGATTCAGATATCTGCGGAATCGCTGGAAGAGTAGCTTTCCAAGAGTATCTCCTGTGAGACTGTACCCAGGGCACAGCAGCCAATATTGCCGCTCAAAGCAGCTTGACTTTACACTGTGTGGGATTGGTGGATTCGTGTGTCCGTCAAGGAAATCTCGGCCGGCAGCCATCATGGTCTGAAATGACCAATGGACATCGAGAAATCACTAAGGACCTACCCACCAAGTAAAAAAAAACATAAACTCCGTGTCTCCCATCAGTTTACGTCTGTGAGGAGAGAGAGAGACAGAGAAAATGGCTAAAAAAAAACAGTTGCCGATTTCGCGAGAGATTTTTTTCGCTAGCAGCAGTGAAGATAGAGCCTCAAAACCTCTCTTCTGAAGAAGAATAATACAAAGACAACAACAAGGATCCATTTGGACATGGGTAAGTGTAAATATTATAGTAATAGTGTACTGGCAATGTGTGGGGAATACCGCGAAAATGAACAATAGGTTTATTGATATATATTTTGTATCGATAGTCATGAACTTTTTCTTGGGGCAAAATAGACTCCATTAGCAAACGTTTACTCTGTGCTAACGTTATTTTGGTGTATAAAAGTGAGATTACATGTGTAGATGATTAAATTAATCATTTATTCGTCCCGCAACCGAGACATTTACAGTGGCTATAGACATGTTTTTGCCATCGATGATTTTATCATACTGTTCTGTACAGATAAGGCTGTATACATATAAAGATGTATTTATATGTGTGCCTGTGATTATTTTATCATACTGTTCTGTACAGATGAGACTTTGTCATAGATGTATTTATATGTGTGCCTGTTATTATTTTACCGTCCTGTACAGATGAGACTTTGTAATCAGATGTAGCCTATGTATATGTGTGTCTGTGATTTTATACTGAATGTAAAGTAACTCTGTCTGTGTGTGTGTGTGTGTGTGTGTGTGTGTGTGTGTGTGTGTGTGTGTGTGTGTGTGTGTGTGTGTGTGTGTGTGTGTGTGTGTGTGTGTGTGTGTGTGTGTGTGTGTGTGTGTGTGTGTGTGTGTGTGTGTGTGTG
>CALSBZ010039387.1:31174-45190 GCA_943591055.1 Gobionotothen gibberifrons | reverse complement strand
TTTATGCTTTATGAACGTGGACAACAGAGAAACATATTCTTCATGACCAAAGTTGGAATTGAAATAAAAAAGGAAAGTGAAACTTATGCTCGTCACCCTCTCCCTCCGGTCCACATTAATACAAATGATCCCAATACGTATGATTATATGAAAAGATCTTAAAATAAATACAAATGTATTTATTATAAACGTTAGTCCTTAACATCTATCACTGTGTATATCACCATTCAAACATCTTTTAAAAGTTGAACAAACCCCACACAGCTCAGTGAAATGTTGACTTTATTTGATAATATTTCTCTTTTTGATTATAATACTGATGAACGTTCAAAACAAAGCACTTTGGCAACTTACCACATACGTTTTAAAAAGCTTAATAAGCACCGTAACTTTCATGATATAATTTCTCCGTCATCGTTTGTTTCCGTGAACGGCCGACTGTTGTGTGACGGCAAATGCTGCGGCTGCAAGGCATTGTGGGGCAGCATTTTCTCCTCTCCTTTCGGTTAGGAAGGTCCAGTGGTTCCTAAGCTAAAGGAGGTTATAAAGGAAGTTTGAAACCTCCTTTCCTTTCATTTAGACGAATTCGAACGGCACTTATCATGGCTGCCACTGAGGTACTTCCGGGTCATTTCACTCCGTTAGGAAGGTTCCTAAGCAAAATAGACTATTCGACCGCAACCCCAGTCTGAGGACTTTCAAAGGTCAACATCAGGTCATAGTCATAGTGCCACTGACTGGCAACACAAAGTCAGCATAAAGAACATCATCTGATCATTTCAATTTGTGTTCTACACGAAATAGAGCAAGATGCTCTTTGTTAAAAGTGTATTATCTAGCGCCACATAGTGGACAGTGGAGGTGGAGGACTTACAAAATGTCATTTTCAGTGCATTCAACTCAATGCAATAGGTAGGGTGGGGTTATGCGAAAGTATTTTATTTAGTAAATGTAGTGTGATGTGCAGACTATGATTTACAAATAATATAATAAGAAACTGTTTTTAATTAACTAATCATATTAAATAAATACTTGGTTATTACAATCTATTGACCTGTGAAAAACACAGCCACAGGAGAACGGATGACTAAATGTGACTGATGACTGACTGTTGAACTTTAAAATAGAAATACATAGAAGTAAAACTTTGTATTTGCTTTACTTTAGGAATTTGGAGTCCAAAGCGGTACGTTGAAACATCAGCAGCTGGGTTTACACTGAGTGACGGGACTGAGAACGGCCAACAGCCAACAGAGGTTTGTTCTAATTCATTGTCAGTAACAGTTTCTTTGTATTTAATACTAGTTTTTCAGGGAAAGAAATGTTTTCACAACTTCCCATGAAAATAATGACCATATCATGATGTAGATTCAATCAGGAGAGACGTGATGTAAGAAATACATGTTTATTATCGGGGCACATGATATGCAGAATAGTGATTGACATATTACAACAGTAAATGTAATGGTGTATGGCGATTAGGCCCCGGGTTTGCCGGATGCTCATTCAGGAGGGAAAGAACCGCTCTGATGAACCCCCCGGGGTCTAGACCTGGTGGTGGTGATCGTAGTTCGGTCTGGTCTGAAGGGAGAAGGTTTTAGCTTGGCCCTGTATTAGGAGACAGGAGGCGAAGGGGTGGAGGAGGGTTGTGCGTTGACACCTGGAATGACAACTGACAGGGAGAGCAGGTTTAAAGGGTTAGCAGGTGCGATGATTGGCTGGCCGGGGCGTGACGCCTCTGATCACTTATTGAGATAACGTGTGGCACCCGATAATGATGTCTTCCTGATTGAACCTGCGCTTGCTACATTTCAATCAGGAGAGACGTGATGTAAGAAATACATGTTTATTATCGGGGCACATGATATGCAGAATAGTGATTGACATATTACAACAGTAAATGTAATGGTGTATGGCGATTAGGCCCCGGGTTTGCCGGATGCTCATTCAGGAGGGAAAGAACCGCTCTGATGAACCCCCAAAAGAAGTGAAGTATGGAGTACTGAGCTGTGAGCAGTTCTTACCTTGCGGCTGGCTGCGGAGATCTATGGATGAAATGAGAGATTAACATGGGGACGTGATAGGCGCCGGAATTGCTTCCGGGCTGCGGGGTTAGACATGCCGGACCCGCACTGCAGGGTTAAACCTAACGCAGAACGATGTCTGCAACCTGCACTCGCAGGGTTAAACCTAGCGCAGAACGATGTCTGCAACCTGCACCCGCAGGGTTAAACCTAACGCAGAACGATGTCTGCAACCTGCACCCGCAGGGTTAAACCTAACGCAGAACGATTTCTGCAACCTGCAACCGCAGGGTTGAACCTAACGCAGAGCGATGTTTGCAACCTGCACCCGCAGGGTTAAACTTACCGCGACCCACTGGCCGCAACCTGCGCTCGCAGGGTTAAACCTAACGCAGACCCGGAGGTCGCAACCGGACGTGCAGGGTTAAACAGAACACATACCCGGGGGTCGCAACCTGGCATGCAGGGTTAAACAGAACACAGACCCGGAGGTCGCAACCTGGCGTGCAGGGTTAAACAGAACACAGACCCGGAGGTCGCAACCTGACGTGCAGGGTTAAACAGAACACAGACCCGGGGGTCGCAACCTGACGTGCAGGGTTAAACAGAACACAGACCCGGAGGTCGCAACCTGACGTGCAGGGTTAAACAGAACACAGACCCGGAGGTCACGACCTGACATGCAGGGTTAACATAACGTGGACCCACGTCCGCAACCTGCACTTGCAGGGTTAGCGTACGCAGGCCCGGAGTCATAGCCTGACGTTTACAAGAACAGTTGACACGTATACATGCTTACGTGTTGACCACCACCAGTTGTAGGCATAATTACCATTTTTAGTGTTTGAGGGACCTTGGATAGCCAGCACGGCACTGATGACCGGGCGGATGCAGGATGTGAAGGCAGAGGAGGACCATCGTCCGAGTTGTTGCAGAGATGAGGATGAGACGCCTTGATTAGCAGCAGAGGTGGCTGCGTCTATCTGACGAAAGCTCTGATACGCTATTAGACGCCGCCACCAGCTATGCATATTTACCGTAGGTAAACTGAAGAGATCTTGGATTGCAGCACGAGCCAATGTCCGGGAGAAGGGAGATGTAGGTGAGTAGTGCGTGAGAGCTGTTGGCTGGAATACGGTGATGCATGATATCGTACCTGACTTACCGCGAGCCAGCGCATGAACCCGCTATGAATGAAGAGCAGGATGTACGCGGAAGACATACGCTTAGTTAAAACTGAGACGTGACCCGTGACATGGTCTACCTTAATTAGCAGTTAAGTGCGCCAGGATGGGTCATGATGCTGATAACTGATTGAGTGATTAAGACCGTCTTCTATCATCTGAGGGGACGATGGAGGGACGCTAGTGTTAGATCCAGCGAGTGTGATAATAAGGTGTAAGCGATATTGAATCTGAGCGTGCCGCTATGCGGAAAATCTCATGCAGATATTCCCCCAAAACGGAGGATGCGCAGTGCATGTCCTATTTACCACTGAAATAGGCTCCGGTGCACGCGCACTGCGGCGGTGTAATGCCGCTGAACCACATGATAACCGATGCATCACGGCGTTTCTGAAAGTATAGTTTGAAGAAGTAGTTCTGATAAATCTGGCTTCGTATGATTAAACTACTGTGTGAGGATTAGTGGATCGAGACTGTGAACGGATCTGGACGGTGCTGCTGCGGAGATGTTGTTGTCGCAGATCCAGCCGTTGGTGCACCGAGGAACGGCATATTCTTAGTGGAGAAGAAAAGAGAATACAAATGCGATCATTTACAGTCAAATAAAACATTCAATTAATATGAGAGTCAGTTCCTAATTAATTTAGTATCTTCCCTCTTCTTTCTTTTCTCCTTATCTCTCTTCTTTTGTCTTCTCTTTTTCGTTTCTTCTCTTTATTTAGTATCTGGTCGTGTCATACCCGAATAGTGTGCAGAGACTTGGTTAGGGGAAAAGAAACCCTACGAAACGCCATTCATTTCAGGAACACTGTGTTACTTACTGAGCATTGTAATGGGTAGTAATTACCCGAACTGCGTTAGTAATGCGTTGCATTACTTTGTGCACGAAGTATACGTTACTGACGCTTCATACTGTAACACGTGCAACCGACACACCTGAACTCATTTAAACCCTGACTAAAAGTAGCGATGCATATGTTGAAGTTTCCTGTCGGCTCCCAGGCCGTAATCAAGGACGCAGGGGGGGGGGTGACTCTCTGTCGTCTCCCCGGCAGAAGCAACATGCTCGGGTTCAATAACCCACTTATCGGAATGACTGGAAAGAGGCGAGCTCTTCTTGGGAAGTCGTTGCATTATTATCTCTTGCGTTTCGCAAGATAACTTCACGAGATCACGACACCTATCCTTTCTGCTGCCTCGTTTATTTTCTAGAAACATATATCCTTCTTACTCGCTCTACCGTACCCGCGCACGCACGTGCGCACGTCACACCCCTCTCTTAAAGGGGTAGCGCTCTTTCTTCTCTTCTTTGTTCTTCTCTCTCTCTTTCTCTTCTTCTCTTCTTTTTCTTCTGTTTTCTTCTGTCTCTCTCTCATTTTCTTTTTCTTCTCTCTTCTCTCCTTTTCTTCTCTTCTCTTTTTTTTATTTTATTTTCTTCTTCTTTCTTTCCTTCAATATACGAACATCTCGTGAATTATTGCAGCTGCCTCTTGCCAGCGCTACCCTGACGCCTGTTTAGTAGTGATGTTACGTATTGCGCCGAGGCTTCGGAGCGTGTGTCGAGTAATCCCCAAAGCTTTTTGTGAAGCATGTATCGAGGCTTGTATCGTTTTGGGCCAGTGACGTCATCGATGACAAATGAAGCCTCGCTGCCCCTCAATACCGCGTGACTGCTTCAGAAAGCGATTCAGATCGGTTAACCCGTTGAACCACAACGCTCATAATACCCATGGATGTATAATGAACCATATTACCCCTCCTGTAACCGGTGACACGATGGAATTAAGAGAGCTCAGACCCTCACTCATATAGAGGTCTGAACATGTCATAAGTATAAATAAATAAAAGCATAAATAAATGTAGGAATAAAAACATGAATAAATGAATAAATACAGGAATAAATATAGTTCAGTGTTTTCATGTAGATTCAGTGTGTGTGTCCTGTGGCTCAGCTGGAAAGCAGCCGACACACGACCGCAGGGTCCCTGGTTCAACGACTTGTCACTGCGTCCTTTATTTTATTTTATAAAAGCCACAGCTAAATTAGATAATGCAGTTAATAAATGTATTCTTTGATATGTTTTAGCCTTTCTCAGGCTACCACATGGTTAAGTTTACGAATATTATTAAGGAATACAAATCCCTCTTTGCAATGTTTACCAGCTTTTCAATCGCAATCATTAATCGCAATCATTAAACTGGAATAAATACTATATTGTTAACGTGAAATATGATTTTATGTTCGTTGTTAGAGTTATTCTAAGGCTTACTCATTGGGAACTCGGTATGAGATAGCACACTGTTGAGATGTCAAATCTGCCTGTTTTACACACTTTGACCAACAGGGGGGTTTGTGTTCAAATGAAGCCCACGATGAAGCCTCATGAGATGAACCCTTTTGCGAACCAATTGGCTGGAAAGCTTCAAAGCTTCATAAGGCTTCATCTCGCCATCACTACTGTTAGAGGTGAGGCGCAGGAAAGAGGCGAGAGCCTGCCTGTGCGACGGACCTGCTGGCCGCCTATGACGCGCATGGCCAGTAGTACCTACTGAGCCGGGAGGAGAAGTAGCTTCGATGGGATGTAGCTTAGCCCTGCCTGCCTGCAGGAGGGGTTGTGGTTGAAGCCAGAGGTGGGTGAAGCTTCGCGTGCGATGAGGACCCATTCCGCGTGATGCCCTCTCGAGAGACTGAAGGCGTGCGTCAATTGTTTGCGTGAAGTAGGCCATTTCCATTAAGCCGGAGGAACTTCTGTGGAGCCCGATGCCTTGTATTTCCTCCCGCGTCCGGGTTTGCGGGGCTTAATCCGCACGGCTGCGGAGCTGATGAATGTATGCCTGGAGCTGGGACGAAGCCCTGCTGCTGTTTGTGCTTTTTGTACCTGGAATGACAACTGACAGGGAGAGCAGGTTTAAAGGGTTAGCAGGTGCGATGATTGGCTGGCCGGGGCGTGACGCCTCTGATCACTTATTGAGATAACGTGTGGCACCCGATAATGATGTCTTCCTGATTGAACCTGCGCTGGCTACATTAGTAAATGTACTCATTAAATACATTAAAACAGCAACTATTTATTGGCCAAATAATGAGAAGGGTCCAGCTGCGGCCGCGGACAGTACACGACACGCCCCTACACGACACGCCCCCTACACGACATGCCCACCTGACACGACACTACGGTGGCTGAGAGACATTAGATTAAAAGCAAATTGACAGTGGAGGTTGAACCATGGATGTATAATAAGAACGATCCCGTCGGGGATGGTATATATATATTGTACGACTTTGTAATTTTTTAATGTTTATGTATTCCCTCATACTGTGCCTTTCACGCAGACAATAAAAGTGAATTTTGAAATGACAAATAGGTTTATGTTTCAAGTTTATTTGCATTAAAAACGTGTTTTTAAACCATTCTGTTCAAAGTTGATATTTTGTTTCTTAAAAGATGAAATCTTTAAAAACATGCTGTTTGCTATTTTTAAAGTTTGATGGAAGAAATTAAATATAGGTCACTGACATGGAAATTTAGGCCTGCAATGCTTTCCAAAAAAATGTTGATTTTGTTTTGAAGAGTGAATATAGATGTTAAATTCACAAATTAGTATGAAGAGGATCTTGAGCCATGAAGCTTGTTTTTTAAAGTACAGAAACATTCAGAATGCATGACGATTCCTTCAAAGGTTTTGTAATAGGCGCCTAGTACTCTTAATTTAGTTAATAATACATGTGAATTATTGAGCTCATTAGTGGCCTGACTGGCCCTCCTAATTTGATCAAAAAAAAGTAAATGATCATTGTGAAGGGGTGTCCAGCCCATATCAATAATACACCAAACTACAGGCTAATGTGAGATTCAGAAATTAGTTTTAAAAAATCATGTTTTCATGTTATAGTAGGCCTACGTTAATGACCCCATGATGTGATTATTTATATCTTAAAACCTTTAACAACTATATTTAGATGTTCATAAATATCTACGTTTATATATAACTACATGTCTAGCAGTTAGACAAACATAATTAATAGATGATCTCATTATTACCTATTTTATATGTACTAACAAATTAAGTTTACTAAGCCCCCTTTTTGTTTTAATTTTTTAATTAGACAAAATGATTTGTGCTTAAAGTCATATACTGTTGTGTCTCAAACGGATAGACTAGGTTATTAATTAATTTGCCTGATAGTTGCTTAAATTGCTACAATAACATTTGCAATTTGTTTTTAATTCGTTTTGAATCTGCCATGTACGGTCTCTCAGCCACTGTAGTGTCGTGTACATTTGCAATTCGTTTTTAATATAATAGTTGCTTAACATGCTACAATAACATTTGCAATTCGTTTTTCAATTCGCTTTTAATCTCTCAGCCACTCAGCCACCGTAGTGTCGTGTCAGGTGGGCGTGTCGTGTAGGGGGCGTGTCGTGTAGGGGGCGTGTCGTGTACTGTCCGCGTCCGCAGCTGGACCATATTGCAAATAATTCAAGAAATATTAAAATGGTAAGCATTTATTAAAGTTTGAGATTAAGTTGAGTCCTTCTATAAAACTGTCCACACACAACTTGTATCCTACAGAACACCGTAACTGCTGGACCATATGATGTGGCTGTATTAAATATACTGGTGAAAAGTTATTTATTATTCTGACAAAACTGCATCCACACTGCTTCTGGCACTTCTGCAAGCCAGCTGACAATAATAATAATAATAATGGGTTTCATTTATAAAGCACTTCATATTTGATTTCAAATCCCGAAGTGCTACAAGCAGTGGGCATGAACAGTATAAAAACAATACACAACACGGTAGAATTAAATAAAAAGCAATAAAAACAAACAAACAATAAAATAAAATAAAAGGGTGGAAATAAATAAAAGGTCTAGGGAAAGGCTCTATTAAATAGATGGGTTTTGAGGCCTTTTTTGAAGGCCTCCACGGTCAGTGGTGCTCTCATGTGGTCGGGGAGAGCATTCCACAGACTGGGGGCAGCCGAGCAGAAGGCCCGGTCTCCCATGGTACGGAGCTTAGTCCTGGTAGGCCGCAAGGTGAACCTCGAAAAGTCCTTTAGAAAAGAAATCCAGCTCCACAGAAGTGGAACTACATAATCTTTAGTTCATAAAAAAGAACGAGTCATGCTTATCCACCAAAAAAAAGTTTGTCGCTAAAATTCCTGTCAATTCTTCTAGGCACGTAATTATTGGCTGAACTAGTCCCTTAAAAGCGTAATAATATCTTGGTCAAAAGTAGTGCCACGGTTCGTCACGTGATCGTGCTACACCAATTGGGTAACTGCATATTGTCAATAGAAGTGAAAGATGGCCACCTACATGGTTACGCTAAACCAGACCAAATGGATTCTAAACAGTGCTGTATGCTTGTTTTATGTCATGTTTTGTCATATGTCTTAATACATCACTAAGTCCGAGGTACTTGCGTTATATACGTGGTATTTGTGAGAGGTTTTACTATCTGGGAACAGAGTTGACCATCGAATCAACATTGGCTAGCAGCGTTTATCAGCCAACTCCAGCTACAACAACATTCCTGGACTACCATGTTCGCATCGCTAGGTTCATTGGCTGAGCTCGTGGATTATTCCATTAGACTGAGGAATTTTTGTCTGTCTGTCTGTTGTTATTGTTACCCTGTATACGTTAAATGCACTCTTAACATAAACATGACTTGATTTCATACATAGCTGCGTCCAAGAAGAAGGTTAACTTGTTACGTTAAGTAATTTAGATCAATAAAATGCAGTACTTATACCAATGTCGATTGATTCATTTATTTACTCATCCATCCCTCCACAAATGAAAACAACACTGATGAACCATAAAAACGAGATAATTGATTCTTCTTCAGAGAGACACAGAGAGACACGGAGAGACACAGAGAGAAACAGAGAGACACAGAGAGACACAGAGAGACACGGAGCAACGTGTCTCGACTGCAGCCTGAGAGAGTTTCACTTTCTCTTACAAGGGGCTTTATTCAGCTTTGCAAGGTTTTCCCCTTCCTGTAGTGCAGTGGTAGTGTGTTCTATGGTTTTTGTGCAATGTGGCTGCTGTACTGGGGTTGGACACACGGGGCACTGCAGCAGTACAGGGCAGACACACACTCACACTTTTTTGAGTAAAAGTAGAAGTACTCAGATCTTGTACTTGAGTAAAAGTAGAACTGTAGTCCCTCTTAGGTCCAGTTCCTTTGGTAAACAGTGTTTCTCTCTGAGGGCACCAACACCTTGGAACACAATACCAATACAGATAAGGAATAACACCTCCTATCATATATTTAACCACTATCTTAAGAACTGGGTTTTATCAATCAAATAAACACTTTTAACTGTATCATAGTATGATACTATTTCATATGTTTGCATGTTTGTTTGCATGTTTGTTTGTATGTGTTAAATGTAGTATAGTTAGTTAGGTTGTAGGCGGGAATCATAGCCATAGAAGCCCGGCTCCGCATCTTAGAAAGTAACTCAGCTACAATAAAGCCCATGTTAGCCGGTGCGGACCGGCAAAAGGTAGCTCCTATTAGCCGTCCCCCGACAACTCCCGAGCAGCAGGGAGACTGGGTGACTGTTCAGAAGGGGCATAACGCGAAACCCGCAGGTCCCCACCAACCCATTCACGTATCTAACAAATATTCCTCACTCAGCGAGACACCCGCTGAGAAGCCAACTCTGGTTATTGGTAGCTCTATTATGAGACACGTGAACTTAGAGACCGAAGCCTCCACAGTCACATGCATTCCGGGGGCCAGAGCGGGCGACGTTGAGGCGCATCTTAAACTGCTGGCTAAAAATAAACGTAAATACAGTAGGATTGTTATTCACGTCGGTGATAATGATGTTTGTTTACGCCAATCAGAATGCACCAAATTTAATGTGGAGTCGGTGTGTAGTTATGCTAAAACAATGTCGGACACCGTAATCTTCTCTGGTCCCCTCCCCAATGTGATCAAAGATGACATGTATAGCCGCAAGTCATCATTTCAGCGCTGGTTGTCTTGGTGGTGCCCAGCAAACAATGTGGGCTTTGTAAATAACTGGACAGCCTTCTGGGGAAAACCTGGTCTGTCACTCAGCAACAGACAACAATAAATAGGAACAGACAAACATCAATCATCAATCAATCAATGTTTATTTATATAGCCCAATATCACAAATGGGAGGGGGGAAGCGGCAACGAGCCATTTAGTGGAGAGAGTGAATACTGCTGAAAATACATACTTTACAGAGATGCTGTAAGCGAAACCAATGTGAGTTTGGAAAATTGCACAGTATTTTTCTATTTTAGTATACCTCAACAATGTTCCTATCCATGTGAACATGATTTAAGTGTGGGGGGGGACCTAACCTCCTCTAGGGGGGTCCGGGGGGCATGCTGACATTTTTTAAATGTTTAAGTTAAAAGCATCAATCTGGTGCACTTTGAGAGCAACATTAAGAGATCGATGGATACATCTCTCAACACCCATATGAAACAGAACTGGAAGCAGATTTTCTTTTTCTTTATGGATATTTTACAAATCACTCCCCTTTCAAACTCTATTTGTGTTTATTAATAACAACTTTTTTTTTTTTTTTACTGTCATATAGTATTTTATACTATTTATATTTTTTTATAACTATAATGATCATATAAAGATGTGCCTTTAACTCACTGGTTGTAGAAAAAGCTTCTTATATTCGTTAGCATAGCTAGCTAACCAGATGCTAATAACAACAAAGTTATTGACTGTATGATCAGTATGACAGATGAACAGATCGCCACTGGGCTTACAACTAAAGACACAGCCACGCAAAAAACTGCGGCATGTGTAGCAACGTCCTGGTGCTCTCCGGCAGCTCTAAACCCCTGACGGACGAGACATATACCACGTGATGACACGTTCGTGTTGTGTTCAAGGACCCTGACCTTGGCCAGGAAAAACAGGCACTCGCTTGTTTAATTATTTTGCGGTCTAGATTTCTTAATTTGTTTTCTTTTTTGCGTGTTATCTCGAGGGCCGTATCAAATTGTCTCGCGGGCTGTATATGGCCCGGGGGCCGGAGGTTCCCCACCCCTGCCCTAGTAGGACAGTAGAGTATAATGAGTTCTTTAAGGTAAGATGGCGCCTGCCCATTAAGGGCTTTGTAGGCGAGAAGAAGAATTACAAATTCTATCCTGTGTTCTATAGGCAGCCAGTGTAAGGCAGCCAGAACAGGAGTAATGTGGTCCCTTCTCCTAACTCTAGTTAGTACACGAGCTGCAGCATTTTGAATCAGCTGAAGCGACTTAACTGACTTCTTGGTACACCCTGATAATAAGGAGTTACAATAATCCAGCCTTGAAGTAACAAATGCATGGACTAGTTTCTCTGCATTGTTTTGAGGCAAGATATGCCTGATTTTTGCAATGTTACATAGATGGAAGTAGGCGGTCCTTGAAATTGATTTTATGTGGGCGTTAAAGGATAAATCCTGATCAAATATAACACCAAGATTCCTTACAGTCTCACTGGAGGCCAAATTAATGCCATCCATAGTTAGTATATTTTTAGATAATTTGTCTCGTAGATTCTTCGGGCCGGGTACAATAACTTCAGTCTCAATATATATACTCAATATAGTTGAGTATCATCCGCATAACAATGAAAATGTACAGAATGATTCCTTATAATATTGCCTAACGGAAGCATATATAATGTGAACAAAATAGGTCCGAGCACTGAGCCCTGTGGCACTCCATGGCTAACTTTGGTTTGCATGGAAGATTCATCGTTGACACACACAAACTGAGAACATTCAGATAGATAGGACCTAAACCAGCCTAAAGCAGTTCCCTTTATGCCAACTAAGTGCTTGAGTCTTTGCAATAGGATGTCATGGTCGATAGTATCAAATGCAGCACTGAGATCGAGCAAGACAAGAATAGAGACCTTGTCCTTTGTCTGAGGCTATTAGAATGTCATTTGTGACTTTAACCAGAGCTGTCTGAAAATCTTCAAATAAATCATTGTTTTTTAAGTAATCACACAACTGTTTTGCGACCGCTTTCTCAAGAATTTTTGAGAGGAATGGGAGATTAGAAATAGGTCTATAATTGGCTAAAACCTCTGGATCGAGGTTGTGCTTTTTAAGAAGAGGTTTTATCACTGCTACTTTGAATGATTGTGGAATATTTAATAAAGAAGTGCTAATTAATGGAAAAACCTCCTTCAGCAGCTTAGTTGGAATTGGGTCTAAGATACACGTTGATGGTTTAGAAGAGAGAATCATTGAATTTAATTGTTCAAGGTTTATGGCTGAAAAGCATTCTAATGTACTATCTAGTGTAATATTAGAACTTACGTTTCCGGGAGCTGTTGATAACACTATACTGGTCAAAGGCAAGAGGTCATTAAGTTTGTCTCTAAGAGTAACAATTTTATCGTTAAAAAAGCACATAAAATCATTGCTACTGAGTGCTATGCGAATAGAAGGCTCAATTGAGCTATGGCTCTCTGTCAGCCTGGCTACAGTGCTGAAAAGAAATCTTGCATTATTCTTATTCTCATCTATTAATGAAGAGTAGTAAGCTGCTCTCGCTTTACGCAGTGCTTTCTTATATTCATTGAGAGTAATATGCCAAATTAAACGAGATTGTTCAAGTTTAGTGGAACGCCATATCCTTTCAAGTTGTCTCAACTTTTGCTTTATTTTGCGGGTTTCGGCATTATGCCATGGAGCTAGTCTATGTTGTTTTATTTTCTTCTTTTTCAAAGGAGCAACAGAGTCTAATTTTATTCGCAGCGCATCTGTAGCACTATCAACAACATGATCAATTTGGGGTGGTCTACGTACATTTTGTATAAGTTTCCTCCCTTACATGCAGACATGCTATCGAGTTAAGTATTGGTGGAATCTCTTCCTTAAATTTGGCTATAGCACTAACAGATAGGTTTCTGCTGCAGGAGCTTTTGACTAATGCTTTGTAGTCTAGTAACAATACTTCAAAAGTTACTAAGGAATGGTCGGATAAAGCAGGGTTATGCGGTTCGACTAATAGTTGCTCAATTTCAATACCATAAGTCAGAACAAGGTCGAGAGTGTGATTATAGCAGTGGGTTGGTTTATTTACACTCTGACGAAAACCAACAGAATCTAATATAGAGTTAAATTCAACAGTAAGGCTATTTTTATCGTCGTCAACATGTATGTTGTAACGTTCACAGATGGAGTCGGAGACAGGCTTCCAGTTATTAGGCTTTAATAACTCTTATTCTTGGTATAGGATGTTCACAGGTTCACGTACAGCTTAGGGGTTCAACCTCACACTAACCCTAACTCCCCATCCAGCCCCTAAGTATATCAGAGACTACGTCACCACTCCCCGCCCTCCCCCGTCTGCTCCACCAACCACAGGACCGCACCTCAACCAGCATCACGGTGCAGCCCTGTGATAGGCAGAGAAACGGGGGATGCCTGAGTGACACCCTCAGCATCCTATCCGGGTCGCTACACTACCCCCCCACTACAAAATTCCTCGCCCACGAGGAACACAGAGGAGTACGTCAAAATAGTAGTAAAAAAAATCTCTCCACTCACAACATTTCAACTACACATTGAACTCTGACTAGGAAGGTCTGGGTGGACTACCATCCCTTCCAGTGAGACCAGGGCGCATTCTTACCCTCTACAGAACTGAAAGGTCTCACTATAACATTTCTACCACACAAAGTCTCTGAAACGACTCAGGGGTCGTGTCTGCCTTCTCGGCAGGGGGGCTGGGGACAGGGGGACAGGGGATGGCGGCTCTGGCCCAGGCGGGGAAAGGGGG
>CALSBZ010039387.1:0-31074 GCA_943591055.1 Gobionotothen gibberifrons | reverse complement strand
GTGGGGGTGTCGAGGGGGCGGCTGTGGGCCCTGGTGTTCCTGGGGCCTGTGGAGAAGCTACTCCTCGGTACGGAGCCAACCTGTCTCTGTGTAGCACAACTTTTCTCCCCTTTGGTGGCAGCTGCACCCTGTAGACCACTTCCCCCACCCTCTCCAGTACTCTGCAGGGACCCACCCACTGGCTGTCCAGCTTAGGGCACCGGCCTTTCTTCAGTTGCGGGCTGTAGACCCAGACCAGATCCCCGGCCCGGAAATGCTGCCCTCTTGTTCTGGTGTCATAGTTCCGCTTCTGCCTCACCCCAGCGCTTTTCTGCTGATTTCGGGCGAAGGCGTGAGCAGAATCAAGGCGGTCCTGAAGTCTCCTGGCGTACTCGGGCCCGGGAGGCGTGTCCAGGGAATCTGGTGGCTGACCAAACGCCAGAACAGCCGGGGTTCGAAGCTCTCTCCCCAACATGAGGAGAGCAGGAGAACAGGCTGAGGACTCCTGGACTGCCGAGCGGCATGCCATGAGCACCAGGGGCAGGTGTTCGTCCCAGTCGCGCTGGTGTTGAGACGTGAGGATGGCAAGTTGCTGCCCCATGGTGCGATGGAATCTCTCGACTAGTCCGTCGCTCTGAGGACGCAGGGGGGAGGTGCGTGTTTTGTGCATGCCCAGTTGTGTGCACATGGAGGCGAACACCCGGGACTCGAAGTTTCTCCCCTGGTCACTGTGCAGGGTCTCCGGCACTCCAAACCGGCTGAACATGCCGGCCACCAGGGCATCTGTGACTGTCTCTGCTTCCTGATCAGGAAGGGCATACGCTTCTGGCCATTTTGTGAAGTAGTCTATGGCCGTGAGCACGTAGCGGTTACCCCTGTTTGACAAGGGTAGAGGTCCCACCACATCCACCGCTACTCTCTCCATCGGGGCTCCCACGGGGAACTGTTGCAGCGGAGCATGGGAACGACCATGGGGGGCCCTTCCGAGCCATACACGGGTCACAGCGGCGGCGGAAGTCTTCGACATCCCTCCGGCACCGTCCCCAGTAGCAGCCCTGTCGAAGGCGCCGGAGAGTCTTAGTGACGCCAAAGTGCCCCGAGCCGGTCGTTCCATGCATGGCCTTGAGTACGGCCTCTTGTAGACCCCTCGGGACCACCACTTGCCACCTCTTCTCCCCTGTTGCTGGCTCCTTCCACGCCCGCTGTAGTACGCCCCGGCACAGACGTAGGGTCTCAAACTAAGACCACAGCCCCTTAGTTGCTTTGGAGAGCACTGCCACTTCCTCCCACGGTGGACGCTGCTGCGACTCGACCCACTGCAGTACCGGCTGTAGAACGGCGTCCAGCTCTTGCTGTTGCTTCCACTCTGCCACGTCCACTGCCTGGAGCTCCTGGCAGATAACCTCTTCCACTTGACGCGCTGCCGCACAGACGGCGTCCTCCTCCAGCAGCTCCTTTTCCCGAGTCTCTCTCTTCTCGCAGTAGTGGCATCCGCCGGCGGCACACGGGCGGCGGGAGAGGGCGTCTGCATTTGTGTGGCGCACCCCCGCCCGGTGCTCCACCCTGAAGTCGAACGATTGAAGCTCTTCTAGCCACCTGGCGACCTGCCCTTCTGGCTCTTTGAACGTCATGAGCCACTGTAAGGCAGAGTGATCAGTCCTCACCTTGAACGCCTGTCCACACAGGTAGTACTGAAAATGTCTGATGGACAGCACCACTGCCAAAAGTTCCCTGCGAGTGACGCAGTAACGTCGCTCGGCTTTGTTGAACGCCCGGCTGAAGTAGGCCACCACCCGCTCTCCTTCTGATGTAGTCTGGGAGAGCACTCCGCCTACACCCACGCCGCTAGCGTCGGTGTCCAGGGTGAACGGCAGACTGGGGTTGGCCGGGGCGAGAACCGGGGACTCACTCAGGGCACGCCGGAGGCTGTCAAAGGCTGCTTGACATTGCTCAGACCACAGGAACTCTCTGTCCTTCTGCAGCAGCTGGAACAGGGGTGCGGCAGTGCAAGCAAAGCCCCGTACAAACTTCCTGTAGTACGAGGCCAGGCCCAGGAAACTCTTCAGCTGTTTCTGGTTGCGAGGATTTGACCAGCCTGCTACCGCCTGCACTTTCTCTTGCAGGGTGCCGATGCCCTCACCCCCCACTTTGTGACCCAGGAAAGTGACCTCTCTCTGCATGAAATGACACTTATCTGGATGTAGCTTCAGACCCGCGGCTCTGATCCTTTCCAGCACCACTCTTAGGGATCCCAGGGCCGCCGCAAACGAGCTGCCATGCACCAGGATGTCGTCCAGGTACACCAAGCACTGCTGGCGGGGAATCCCAGACAGCACCCTGTCCATCAACCGCACGAAGGTGGCCGGGGCATTACAAAGCCTGAAACTGAGGACCTTGAACTGCCACAGTCCCCGGCCGGTGCAGAAAGCCGTTTTTGGTCTGGCCTCTGGGGCCAGGGGAACTTGGTAATACCCACTGCGGAGGTCCAAGGAAGAGAACCATGACGACCCTGCGACCAGGTCTAGGGACTCATCGATGCGGGGGAGAGGGTATGAGTCTTTCTTGGTGACCCCGTTCACCGGTCTGTAGTCTGAACACAGCCGCCAGCCCCCTGTCTTCTTCGGGACCATGACTACCGGTGCTGCCCACGGGCTGTCGGAGGGCTCGATGATGTCTGCCTGCAGCATGCTCTGTACGGCCTCATCGCAGGCCTGCTGACGAGCCAGGGGAAGCCGCCGTGGGCGACACTTGATGGGACGTGAGTCCCCTGTATCGATCTCGTGCTCCACCAGATGCGTTCGGCCCACCTCCTCCTCATTCATGGCGAAACTGCCCTGGAACTCTAGCAGCAGCTGCCACAATTGCTCTTGCTGTTCGGGATTCAGGCCGCCACAGTTCTTCCTCCACACCTCCAATACTGCAGGCCGAGCCTCTTCCACGCCCGCTCGGGGTAACTGAGAGGGGGCCGGGCATGGTTGGCCCAGGACGGAGGAGAACGGTGTGGAACTGTCCTGAGCGGCCGTCACCAGGAGTACGGGACCAAAGGGGGGGTTTTCCTCTGTTCCCAGGGTACTCACGGTGTGTGTAGGGGGTACCTCCACCCGCGCCTCCGACGAGACTGGAGCCTCAATCCAGCCTGGTCCCTCCGCAGGTGCAGCATAGTTGTGGGTACGGGTCATAGTGATCACAGGCCCCCCATGGAAACTCACGGTGCCTGCTTGAAGATCCAGGTGACAGCCAGCCGCCCTCAAAAAGTCCAGACCCAGAATACACGGGTCCTGTACATCCGCTATCCACACGGGGTGCTGCACCTCAACTCCCCCCGCCGACACAGTCAACATGCCTCTTCCTTTCATAGGCGCTAGCTCTCCTGTGACTGTGCGCAGACGCACCGTTGTCGGCTCTAACATAGTCCCACTGGGCAACACATCCGCTCTCACCAGGGTTACGGTAGACCCTGTGTCCACCAGCGCGGTGCAGGGCACCCCTTCCACAGAGACAGAGACAGGGACGTAACACGAGTCCCCACCACCAGCACGACCCACCGCGACGACAGGCTCCAAGCCTGGGCTGTCATCTTCTTCAGGAAGGCGTAGAGTCTGCGTTGGTGCCAACAGAACTGTGGTCTGGGTGGGGGGTTTCTGGGCTCGGTTCCGCATCTTCCCCTTTATGCGGACCCGTTGTCGTTTCCCTGGGACCGCTGTGCCCTGGGGCAGTCTCTGGCCAAATGTCCTGGCTGACCACACCCCCAGCAGACCCTGGTACCTGGTCTGCGCGTTGGCTGAAGAGACACAGCCCTTATCAGTTCCGTCATCTCGGTAACCCATACTGGCTTCTCTTCCTCTCTGCAGCTCCTCACAGCCGCTGCGGCCGGCCCTCCGTCGTTCCTCGCTGCTACACTCCACACGCTCTCTCTCTCCACAGCCATCTCCAAGGCTGCCTGCAATGACCGTGGGTGCTGCAGCTGCACCTCGACTCTCAAGTCCGCAGGGAGAAGAGCCCTGATGAACTGGTCCCGTGCCAGCTCACTCTGCACTCCGGGCGGCATGTGTGCATACGCCCGCCGCGTCAGGCTCTCCACGTCGTTAGCCAACCCCCGCAGCGTCTCTCCCGCCTTCCTACAGCGGTTACTCAGTTCATTACGGAGCAGCTCTGGCGGGAAACACTGTCCAAACCGCCTCTTCAAAGCCTCCGCTAACGCTACATAACTGTGTCGGTCCTCCGGGCTAAGGAGTAGCAGACATGAAAGAGCCTCATCTGTGAGGCACAAAGCTAGCTGGAGTGCTTTAGTCTCTATTGTCCACCCCCTGGCATGTGCCAGCAGTTCAAATTGGGCATGAAAAGCCTCCCAGTCTGCCTTACCCGAGAACTTGGGTGTCTTCACGGACGCAGCTTCTGCTGCTGGATGCTGGGCGCCGCCATTGTTGTTTACATCCAGCTTCGAATTGGCGCGAAACGCAGCCGAAGATGGCGACATTCCCGCGTCTCTAGCCATCTTCACCGTCGACTCTCTCAGACGCTCTCTCGCCTCCCGTGCACTCCTGAACTCTCCCTTCATGCCCTTCGACCACCCGCATGCTCCGTCTTCCTCTCCGTCACTATTCTCCTGCTTCACTCCCATCTTGGTGAACTTTTCCATCTCCGCTAGCTTAACGGCTAGCTCCGTGACGCAGTTACGAACCCTCGTCAGGATAGACGTCCTCCGTTCGAAAGGTCACTTCTGACACCAATGTAACGTTCACAGATGGAGTCGGAGACAGGCTTCCAGTTATTAGGCTTTAATAACTCTTATTCTTGGTATAGGATGTTCACAGGTTCACGTACAGCTTAGGGGTTCAACCTCACACTAACCCTAACTCCCCGTCCAGCCCCTAAGTATATCAGAGACTACGTCACCACTCCCCGCCCTCCCCCGTCTGCTCCACCAACCACAGGACCGCACCTCAACCAGCATCACGGTGCAGCCCTGTGATAGGCAGAGAAACGGGGGATGCCTGAGTGACACCCTCAGCATCCTATCCGGGTCGCTACAATATTATTCTGAAATGGACCAATCTGCACAACGACTACTTTTACTGTCGCTACTTTCACTAGATTTTGATGAGAATACTTTTCTACTTTCACTTGAGGAACATTTTGAATGCAGGACTTTTACTGTAACAGAGTATTCCTACACTCTGGTACTTCTACTTTTACTCAAGAACAAGATCTGAGTACTTCTACTTTCACTCAAGTACAAGACCTGAGTACTTCTACTTTTACTCAAGAACAAGATCTGAGTACTTCTACTTTTACTTAAATACAAGATCAGAGTACTTCTACTTTTACTCAAGTACTAGGTCTGAGTACTTCTACTTTTATTCAAGTACAAGATCTGAGTACTTCTACTTTTACTCAAGATCAGAGTACTTCTACTTTTACTCAAGAACAAGATCTGAGTACTTCTACTTTTACTTAAATACAAGATCAGAGTACTTCTACTTTTACTCAAGAACAAGATCTGAGTACTTCTACTTTTACTTAAATACAAGATCAGAGTATTTCTACTTTTACTCAAGTACAAATCAGAGTACTTCTACTTTTACTCAAGTCCAAGACCTGAGTACTTCTACTTTTACTCAAGTACAAGATCTGAGTACTTCTACTTTAACTCAAGTACAAGATCTGAGTACTTCTACTTTTACTCAAGTACAAGATCTGAGTACTTCTACTTTTACTCAAGTACAAGATCTGAGTACTTCTACTTTTACTAGTACTGAGTACTTGTCCCACCTCTGTAAAGTATGAGTAATATTCCCTCAGAGTTGTATTTGTATTTTATAAGCTCATGTTTCTAATATAACATCGTTTTGTTAAATAAAGAAATACTTCAGTACTAGATACAACTACCAGTGGTTGAAGAAGTACTCGGTTGTACTTCAATCAAAAAGTAGAATACAGTAAGTTAAAAATACTCCACTGCCAGTTCAAGTCTTGTATTCAGAACTAAAAGTCCACAAAGTAAAAATGTACTTAAAGTAAGAAAAGTAAAAGTACTGTGAAATGGTGTCATTCTGAAAGTGCTCTTTAAATTATATTCATCAACATTGAGTAATGTGTTTATTATTATGCACATTATGATATTGTCAAACTGAAGACTGCCAGCTCGAGTCCTGCCTTCAAAATAAAAGCAGTGTAAGCAAAGATGTACTTAAAGTATCAAAAGTACTCTGTGCAAAATGCTGTAACTCAGGATGTGCATCAATAATGTATTTTCTACTGATGCATGCTCGACATATTTGAACTTCTTAAATCATATTAGTGTCCTTAAGTAAAGTAGAATAACTGGATTAATGTACTTAACGTAGGAGAAGTACTCTATAATGTACACACTTTGCATGTAAGGGTTACTTATACTGATGCACTGAAATGGTACTAGTACTTCACACGTGTACTCCAGCTGCAGCGCTGACCCTCGCCCCGTGGCCCTGGACGTCTCTGAGGAAGAAACAAGCAGAGACACAAAGTACAACTCACAAAATAAAAGTCCGGTTTATTGTCAAACAACAAACTTCGCACGTACATCAAAACAGGCCGTCGAGAAACAAACAGAAAACAGGAAAAGCAAAGCGGCTCTTCCCTCTGGCCTCCCCCCCTCCCTCCCATACAAACAGACTAGTTATGGTACAGCTAAAGTACATACATGACATTTACTGGAATGCTCTGAGTTCAACGGCTTCGAGAGGTTCGTCTTCTGGGTTTGTTTTCTGCTGAGATATCGTAACGCAGTCAACCAAGTCAAATCTCTTCCTTAAACAAGCACCGATGTGGTCGGACGAGGTCGCTGCCGAGAGAGAAGTTGCCCTGAATGTCTCGATGGTTCTCATTGGCAGACACCTCACGGTCAAAGACAAAGAAGGCTTGTGCCCCATAAAGGATTCCTGTGACTACATGTGTTGCTATTCTTTGATCAAAGACATACTTATGTATCACATTGTGTCTTCCAAGATGATTCATGGACAGTGTTTACATTAGCATTGCTAACACTCAGAGCTAGCCTGTACTGGAGAGCATGTGTGTGAAGGATCAGGAAATAAAAAGGAACTCACCTTGTGGTATAACCGGCAAGAGAGAAAGCCTTTGAGCCGGGGGATTTGTTAAGAGAAAGGCAGCCAATTACTGCATCATGTCACGGCTGGAGGGCAAGGTGCACAGGACCCAAATGCAGAATATTGTTCGAAATTCAAAATACTTTTACTGCGGAACTAGGCCAGGCAACAAAGTAAAATAAGGCAAGGCAAAACACAAAAATCCCTCTGAACAAAATCCTTCCGACATCATCAATAATCTCACAAACGACAGACAGAAAAACCAAAACTTAAATGCACACAAGACTAATCACACAAACAAGACACAGGTGAGGAGGGAGGAGAAAACACAGGGGCTTGTGAAATATTTGGAAGGACATCTATCATAAAACTCATCCTGGACTAAGTTAAGATCACCACCAATGATGATGTTATCAGTGGAGTGTGATGATTTGAGATCATCTAACCGTAAACTCATTTGTTCAAATCATTTCTTATTTTCTCTGTTGTCATTGTAGCCATAAATGTTGATTAAGATGAATTTGAGTTCATCAATGGTCAGGATAAGAAACAGCCAATGGGCATGAGCATCTGCAATATGGGATAGGACTTGACCACTGAAGTTTTTTAGTAGAATGGCGACCCCTGCTGACTTGGGAGTGCCATGGCTGAAGTAAACTTAGTCTCCCCTTTGTTTGGACCAAAAAAATCCACTTTAACATCCTCATCTTTGGAGTGAGTTTCTTGAAGGAAAATATTATTGGCAAAACCGTCTACTTTCAGTCTGATTGCATCTTAGTACGTGGATGTAAGGCTATTTCTCAGTCTATTTGTTCCTCCTTGTGGTCATGTTGTTGTTTGCATCTTCTTTTAGTCCTTTGGCATCTATCTAGTTTCCGTCTACTTTCAGTCTGTTTGCATCTATTAGCAGTTGATCAACCTATTATTTTAGGTGTTTTTTCAGCTTTTCTTCAGTCATTTTGCTTCTCTGATGTTTATTATTTTTAAGCTTTTCTTTGTGGTTGTTTAACATGTATAAGTGTTTTGGCGTCTCATAGTTGTTTTGCTTCTGTTTTAGTTGCTTTAACTTTCCTTGTTGTTGTTTAATGTCTGTATTTAATAAATGTGCATCTTTTAAGGTGGTGTTGGTTTGTTTTGCGTCTCCTTGTAGTTTGGTTTCAGTTTAGTTTCAGAAAGTTGTTTAGCCTCCATGTGTTGATGTCAGTGAGGCAGTTGGTGAGCTGGGAGTGGGTGGTTGCAGAAATAGTTTTTGTAGAGAGGTAGAGTTGGGTGTCGTCGGTGTAACAGTGGAACCGGAGTTGGTGTACTTTATATTATATAATATTAAAGACGGTTTAATATGACATATTATTCCTTTAAAGGTCTCCTATCATGCAGAATGCACTTTCTGATGTATTTTCTACATCACCATGTGTACCCGGTGTGTCCCCGGTGTGTCAGGAGACTCACAAAGTGATGTCTTCTCTACATCACCATGTGTCCCCGGTGTGTCCCCGGTGTGTCCCTGGTGTCCCCCCGGTGTGTCCCCGATGTGTCCCCGGTGTGTCCCCGGTGTGTCCCCGGTGTGTCAGGAGACTCTCAAAGTGTCAGGAAATAAACCCCTCCCTCTTCTCCTCCGTACCCACTTCTCTAAAAACAGGGAACAACGGAGCTGATCCAGATTTGCTGCGTCATGACCACATTACTAAAATGTGGGCGGGCTTTACACCCACGGGCCAATCAGAAAGGTTGCTGTCAGAAACAATGAGACATCTTCTGGTAGTAATAGGGTCTGTGTTTACATTAGCATGCTAACACTCAGAGCTAACCTGTACTGGAGAGAGTCTGTGTGAAGAAGCAGGAAATAAAAAGGAAGTCACCTTGTGGTAAACCTGAGAGAGAGAAAGAGTTTGAGCTCCGTACTGTTTCAGAGAGGATCCTTGATGTGGTTTGGAACATGATATGCACTTTTCCTTGTACATGTGACGTTTTTTTGTTTTGTTTCTTTCCGTTAACTGTCAAGCTGGAAATAAGTATTTTTGGTGTTTCTCTTATTTTCCTACGATACTGTTATGATTGGCTGTGAAAGAGAAATATGAAGGACAGACCATCTATTTATATTTATGTATTTATTTTTAGAAAGGCACAGGTCATATCAGATTATTTTCTTCTCCCTGCTCCTTTCCGGTCGATGGTGTGAGAGACATGTTTTGTTAACAATTATTATATATTATAATAATATAATATAACTATAATGTAATCATAAGTTCTCCCCCTCTTTTATTTAAAAAAAACCCAGAATCATCTCTTTAGTAACAGCTTAAAAAGAGGGGGATGAGGCTTCAATGATCTGTTTGGTATTGGAGCAAAACACATCATACACATGTTTTTCATATATTTGTATGTGTCTGAGACCCTTAATATATGCCTAAAAATAGCACGATAGGAGATCTTTAAACCAGATGTATTTATTATAATGTTTGTATTTATGTTTTAGGACCCTCGATAATGAGATGCTCCATCTCAAGGGGCTACCCTTCAATACATTCTCAGCTCTAAAGTGAGGGAACATTTACACTGCAGGGTCAGACACACTATTGGAGATTAACATTATGTTCTGCTCATTTGAATGACTCTGCAATCAGTCTAACCATGTTCTTCTTTAGTGATTACATGGAGATTTAGAGATGTTCTGAAATGTAACTTGAAGAGGTAACATCTAAAGTAACATGGAAATACTCAAGTAAAGTACAAGTACCTCTAAACTGAACTTCAGTATTTGGGTAAATGTTTTAGAGACTTTGAAACGAGGAGATAAAGAAGACCAGAAACATTTGAGACAAAATGACATTTATTTATTGTTAATTGATGATTTCTCCATCTGTCAGTAAATGTTAATCAATACACATCAGTATCAGGTATAATGTTTTAAAAACTCGAAGAATATTAAACTAATAGTAAATCAAAATGTTAAACTAAGCAGGAAACTGATAACCCGGTTAAAACAACAACAGAGTAAACCGATTACAACGGAAATAAATTCAAACTTTATGTGAAAAATACAAGATTTAAAAGTTATACTTTTTCCCTTCAGCTGTTGATAGATCTTCTTTAATCTCCTTATTCTCATATCTGTTGTTCTGATTAAAATAAACTTTACATTAGTCTGAGTTATTGTTTAACGTTCAGAAACGTCTCCATCATCCAGCAGGAGCCACCATATCATTTCAGGACACTCAACAATACAATCAATCATTAACCAAAGTCACGTAGAGTTACAAATCTCAAAGAAAACAACATGAAGAGCAGAAAAATACATTTAGCAATAATCTGATATTTGTAAATGATCATAATAGAAAATAAACTTTTAATAAACTTGCAGGTTTAATCTTTTACATTGGTGGTAATGGTGTCAGGACGTTAATGATTTCTGCTCAAAACAATCACACTTTCACATTTCATACACATGGTACATTTGACTTTCTGTCCAACAGAACATGCAGATTGCTCCTGCAGGAAGATGTTTGTGCAGGAGAACAATAAAGCTTTATAATTCATTGATTAACACTAGAGCTCTAAGTGTGTTGTATCATGTGTTGTATCAGTGACGGAAGAAGTATTCAGATACTTTACTTTGGTTAAAGTTATAATACCACATTGTTTAGATACTGTTACAAGTATAAGCCCTGCATTCAAAATGTCACATAAGTAAAAGTACGTAAAAGTATAATCTAAATGAAGCTATAGTAATAAATGTAAAGGTACCCGATGCAGAAGAGTAAAGAGTATAGTCGTGAAGTAAAGAGTCCAACATTTCACTTTGAACTGCATTCCACCTCAGCGCTGGGTGGACCGGGTTCTCTCATATTCCTACATAGCCGCTGATCCAAAGAGCCTCACACGGGGCAGCACCTCCCCCTGGTCCATAGCAACACACATGCCAAACAGGAAGTAGATGGGTCCCAGGGTTGGTGAGATCATCTCAGATATAAAAACACAGACGTCTTCCAGTTTGTTGATAGATCTCCTCTTGGTCTTGCTGGCATCTGTTTGGTCTTGGTTTGGTTTTGATCCAAAGGATTTGTGATCACTATGGACTCTGGAGGAGCTTCTCTCGGCTCTCCTTCAGCATTTCTTCAAGACGAACCATCTTGCTTTGAAAAATGTAATCTTTCATGATTAAAAAAAAAGTTAAACCACGATTACTTTACGTACAGAATAAAAAAATACATGGGTATTTGTGTCATCGTCACTTGGTTGTTTTGGCCATCAAGGAGTCTTGATCAGTATCACTCATTATCATTGAGTAATATGAAATTATATCATTTTGTATTTACACGTCTCTTCTTTGAAATCATGTTCAGCTCTTGTCTTGGTCTCAGTTGGAGCTGGTCTTGATGTTGCCCTAGGTTTGAGATTATTCTTGAGCCATGAGCTCTGCTTCTGCTTTTCCTCTCCTCTCCATCAGCTGCTGGACTCCTTCCTTCCAGCCTCCCTTGGCCTCAGCTATCTCTTCCTCAATAAGCATGCCAATGTAGTCTGGAGAATTTGTCCTCAGTGCTATCTTTTCAAGTCTCCATCCACACTCAAGAGACCCCTTCATTATTTTACCAGGAGGGGATTTGTACAAAAGTTCTTTTAACGAATGACCTAATTCGAGATTCTCTTTCACATTTTCAATTGTGATCGCGTGCTGCTTTCTTTCTCTGAGGACTTCCTTTGTCAAACTCAAGCTTTTGGTTGTTAGCTTATTTAAAGCAACAAAGAACCTCTTCATGCTTTTTGCCCCCATTTTCCAGAACATCTGAGCAAAGCCTCCATCTTCCTCTTCTCCACTCGAGTCAGCAGCAGCAGATGATTGGTTCTGTGCAAACAATGCAGAATTATTGAATTTGAAGTGAACTGGCAGCCCTTCTTCTGTTCGAGGACATGGGACTTCAAAAGCATTGAACGCCTCTAGAACTGGTGGGCGTTGGCCGTCTGAGAATGTCACCAGAACCTGGATGTTTTCGTCCACATCCTTGCCAAGGATTGAGAGCACTGAATCAAACACATACTTCTGTGATGGTGTGAGCCGAGCTGAAGAAGCCTGAGCTACAAAACACACAGCGTCAATTTCACTGACGCCACGCTCGGCAGAGAAGAGATCAAGAAGCTGTTCTGTGATCTCCTTGTATCTTCTTATGCCTCTTGTATCTCCAAAACCTGGGGTGTCCACAACGGTCAGAGAGAAAGGGATTTTAAAGCCCTCTTGGTGATTGATTTTGTACACAGTGACTTCAGAGGTCTGGCTTTCAGCTTGATATTCAAATTGATCCTCGTCAACTAATTTGAATCTGAAATCGTCCTTCCACTCAACACCAACGATGTAGTTGATGAGTCCATTGATCAGAGTGGACTTTCCAGATCCAGTTGCTCCGAGAAGCATGATTGTGCGATTTGGCGTCATGCTTTCTTTGCCAAAGTTGTACTTCCGGCATCCATCAACATCCATGTCTTCTTCGGTCAGAGGCAGTTTGTAAACTGAGGGAGATTCAGAGTTGATCCTTTTGCTTTGACTTTTGAGGGATTCTTTGAGACGGTCACGTTTAGTAACAGCGATGCTTTCTTTGCTTCTTCCAGCTGCACCACAATCACACCTGACCCTGACAGAGTACTCTGTCTCTGGCTGAAGTCCTGAAATGATCGCCTTATCAGCTCCCACGATCATTTGCTCCCAGTGGAGATCTTCCTCTTTCACCTGTTGGTCTAGTTTTTGAGAGAGAGGCATGATTGAAGTCTCCAGAGATCAGGAGAAGAGCATTTGGGTGCTGTGTTTGTAGTCTGTTTACAGTAGAGCTGATGACGTCACATGCCTCTTCAGCTTTATTTTTTGCAGAGGGGGGAATATATACAGCTATCGCGATAACATGCGTGAATTCCCTAGGTAAATAGTGGGGCCTCATGCTAACGGCTAGCAGCTCTATGACCCTGTTGCAGATTCGTTCTTTAATAGTGGTGTGCCCTCGATTACACCATCTATCATTCACAAACACAGCCAGCCCTCCTCCTTTCCTCTTACCGCTCTCTCTCGTCCTGTCCGCCCTCAGCAGATGAAAACCGTCCAGTGATGCATTAGTGTCCGGGGTTAGCTCTGTTAGCCACGTCTCGGTAAACATGAGGATACTGCTCTCCCGGTATACCTTCTCATTCCGGGTCAGCGCCGCGATCTCGTCCATCTTGTTCGGGAGAGATCTAACGTTCCCGATGGTGATAGATGGAAGGACAGGTCTGTATCGTCTCCTCCTGGCTCGCAGCTTTGCCCCGGCACGGCGTCCCCGTCTCTTACTCCTCAGCTCGCGGGGAACAGCGGGTCTATCGCCGGTTAGCATCGCCATGCTACGGAATGCTAACAGCTGGTCCCGAGTGTAAACAATGGGACGTTCGCCACACGTGGAAACCCCAGACACGGTAGATAACATAAAAAAACATAAAAAGAGTGCAAAAAGTATGCGCTTGACTTCCATAGTGCAAGTATAAGTTAAACAAAGTAACTACAATAAAAAATAAAAGATAAGATAGGTATAAAATAAGTAAATATAAAATATAAGGAAAACTACTCAGTGTGAGTAGGAGCTGCTGTAACAGGCTGCCACTCGCGCGGCGCCGGAAGTTGGAAGATTATACACCCTAAAACTTACATTTTAGGGTATGTAAGTTTGAGAAACCGTCTCGAGATCGCAAGAATTTGAAAATACACGACCGGAGAAAATCTGCCACTTCCTTATAGAGCCCCTCCTCCAACACACATGAACACGCACATGACCAATGAGGGCAAGAGATGAGTTTGTGCACAGATGGAAGGCTGACAGGCAGGTAGGCCATCCAGTTATTTTAGCCGGGCCTGCTAAAATGATTGGTCGTGTTTTTTACAGTACTACGGCTTCTACAGATGACATTTTTTTATGGATTTTTTGTCAAAGCACTTAAGATATTCATTGCTATCGGGATGTTAAGAGCATTCCATGGAATATAACAAAAAGTTTATCTCAAACTTACATACCCTACCTTTAAGGGATCAAAACCACAATTTATTATAAGTACCCTGTGTCAAGGTTGATGCTAATTTAAACTAGATTTTTTTTAAAGAATATTTTGGCACAGGTAGGACACCTGTTTGGAACCGTTAGACCCAATAGAATCGAGGGGCAGTTCATAAATCCATGTAAACATTGCCATTGTTCAGTTAGAATGACGCGTACGTAGCAGCATGCCCTAAAGCTGACTGTGACGGCCCCAGAGCCTGGGGCCTGTGAGTGTGCAGGTGTGTTGCAGGTCCTGATGGGGTGGACCTGAAGAGGCCAATCAGCGTGATCGGGGACACCTGGCCGGAGCCGAGGTGCTATTTAAGCCCAGCTGCCCGGAGTCACATGGCCGTCATGACTCTCTCTCACTTTTCCTGTTGTGGCCAACGGGCCGGTCATAACACTGACAAAACAACTACGCTCCGTTTATTGCCGATAAAAGTCATGATGGATTATCAGTAATCATTTCAAAGGGACACAGAGACATTGGATTAACCTTCAGCAGTGATGTTATGCCCTTGAACACAACTTTTGATCACAAAACAGCAACGGTAAGATGTAATTATTGTTATGGTTCAACCCAGTCTCACGGCATTTCGTGTTATAGTCACAACATTTAATCTATTGATTCGTGTTCACCAACACGATTATCCCCTTTTTTCGTGTCACACAGAACGATTTTAAAAGCAATGTATTTCTATTGGTAGTATGTTTCGTGACTGCAGCACGTCTTTTTCTCAGGTCGGGTCGTGGAAGACCGGAAGCTGTGTGATTCATAAAAACATGTTCTTACTCAATATCAAGCCACAATTATTGCTTTTATTTTAAATCATCTAATTTCGGACTTTTGTTGCCGTCTGTGAGGAAAATAAATGGGGCTCAGAGCCTCAGGATACAGAAATCTGTATTTTTTAAATCTTTTTTTCCTTCTAATTTGTTAATCTTTTCAAAATAACACACTGTTATTTACTCACCAATAACACACAATTATCCTTGTTTTTATTTATTTGTTTAATTCCATAATCTCTGGCTTTTTTGGCGTCCGTCAGGAACTACACGACTGAGTAATTGAAGACCAACAAGGCATAGCAGTCAGCTAAGGGTTGAATACATTGAGTAAAAGTCCTTTTAAGAGAAAAGGCTTGATTAAAGTGTAAGGCTTTATCAGTGCTTATTCTGTTCTATTTACAACCAAACATTGCGTGTGTATTACGACGGGAAATGCGACATTCGTGCGTTAGGTAGACGATATTCTCCTCATTGTGTTTGATTAGCATCTTACTTGGTCCCATAATAGCGTGTTTTAATAGAAACAGATAAACATAGTGACTCTAAGTCAAATATTACGTAGATAGGTTTATGGCTTATGCGTTAGGGTTCCTAATTTTAAGAGGCAAGGCAAGGCAAGGCAAGTTTATTTATATAGCACTTTTCAACACAAGGCAATTCAAAGTGCTTTACAAAAAATGAAAGACATTAAGAAAATGGCATTTAAAATCAGTCAATAAAAAGAAAAGCTAATCAAATAAACATTAAAAGAAAAAATACATGGATAAAAGTTACAGTGCAGTATAAGATATGAATAGTTCAATTAAAAGCAGCGACAAAAAGAAAAGTCTTCAGCCTGGATTTAAAAGTAGTAAGAGTTGCAGCGGACCTGCAGGTTTCTGGGAGTTTGTTCCAGATATCTGGAGCATAATAACTGAACGCTGCTTCTCCATGTTTAGTTCTGACTCTGGGGACAGAAAGCTGACCAGTCCCTGAAGACCTGAGAGTTCTGGATGGTTCATAATTTATCAGGAGATCAGAAATGTATTTTGGGCCTAAACCATTCAGTGCTTTATAAACCAGCAGCAGTATTTTTGAAATCTATTCTTTGACACACAGGAAGCCAATGTAAAGACTTCAGAACAGGAGTGATGTGATCCACTTTCTTAGTGTTAGTGAGGACTCGAGCAGCGGCGTTCTGAATTAGCTGCAGCTTTCTAATAGATTTTTTAGTGAGACCTGTGAAAACACCATTACAGTAGTCCAGTCTACTGAAGATAAAAGCATGGACAAGTTTTTCCAAATCCTGCTGTGACATTAGTCTTTTAATCCTAGATATGTTCTTTAGGTGATAGTAGGCTGATTTAGTAACTGTTTTAATGTGACTGTTGAAACTCAGGTCAGAGTCCATGACTACCTAGATTTCTGGCTTTATCTGTTGTTTTGAACATTACAGACTGAAGCTCAGCGCTAACTTTTATACGTTCTGCCTTGGCTCCAAAAACCATTACCTCAGTTTTATCTTTGTTTAATTGGAGACAGTTCTGACACATCCAGTCATTGATTTGTTCAATGCACTTACTCAGTGTTTTAACTGGAGAATAGTCTCCTGGTGAAATGGTTACGTAAATGTGTGTGTCATCTGCATAGCTATGGTAACTTATTTTGTTGTTCTTCATTATCTGAGCCAGTGGTAGCATGTAGACGTTAAAGAGAAGAGGCCCCAAGATGGATCCTTGAAGAACCCTACATGTCATAGTTGTCAACTCAGATTTGTATTTACCTATAGAAACAAAGTTGTTTCTGTCCTTTAAGTAGGATTCAAACCAATTTAGAACTGTTTCCGAAAGTCCCACCCAGTTTTCCAGTTGGTCTAGTAATATGTTGTGGTCAACAGTGTCAAATGCAGCACTGAGATCTAATAGTACTAACACTGAAGTTCTGCCACTGTCTGTGTTTAAGTGGATGTCATTGAAGACCTTTACAAGAGCAGTCTCAGTGCTGTGGTTTGGACGGAAGCCTGACTGCAACACATCGAAACAGTTATTTAAATGCAAGAAGTTACTCAACTGCTGAAAAACTACTTTTTCAATGATTTTACCTAGAAATGGCAGGTTTGATATGGGCCTGTAATTGTTCATTACTGAAGCATCTAGATTATTCTTTTTTAAGAGCGGTTTAATGACTGCAGTTTTCAGGGCCTGTGGAAAAACACCTGAGTGAAGAGATTTGTTTACTATATGAAGTAGATCCGAGGCCATGCAAGGAAAAACATCCTTGAAAAATCCTGTTGGAATAATATCAAGGCAGCAGGAGGAGGATTTCAGAAGTTTAATAATATCCTCTAGGTTTTTATCATTAATCTGATGGAATTGTGTCATGATGTCTGAATTGATATTAGGTGGACATAGGGACAACACATTTGCTGTACCTGATGCAGAGGCACTGACTGCTTGTCTGATTTTCTTAATTTTGTCAGTGAAGAAGGAGGCAAAATCGTTGCACGCCCTGGTGGATAGAAATTCAGAGGCTACTGACACTGGGGGGTTTGTTAGTCTGTCTACGGTAGCAAACAAGGCACGTGCGTTGTTTTTGGTTTTGGATATCTGTAGGATAAAGCCCATTTGTCATTATTGTTTTGTCTTGTATTTTCTAAAACCAGAATTTCCCTTTGTTGCGGTTCGTTTAAAGATCACCCCAGCCATTATTTAAACTCCCTAGTGAGCCACGTGGTCTATTTTCAAATCCCTTTGTTCTGGACCACATGTTGACAAACAGACACAGGGCAAACGCCATTTTGTGAAATTCAAATTCAAAGTACTCCTTTGTTTGTTCTCATCTAGCTGGTTTTACTACCATGAGGCATTTTTCTGACCTCCATCTGGTGAAGAACAAATCATACTTCTTGTCACTGTTGGAACTAGAAGGTTAAATCAAGTTTTGGAGATTACAGGGAGAGATTGTTGTACTTTCTAAAACGCCAAGCTGAGTTTTGAAGTATTCCTGTTTGCAAATGTGTTTTGGGCGGTTTTGTGCTGTATTGTTTAACCATATTGTAATTCTCTTCTCATTTTTAAGATATTTTTAAGGAAAATAAGCTTCTTCTTGTTAAAAAGAGGTTAGTTTACAACAGCTACCCCTAGTGGATTGAGCTGGAAATTACAACAGCGCACTCTGCTGGTAGCACATCATTATTACACAGATAGAGAAGCAGAATTAGATTAAACACATTTTAGGGGAAGATACAATAATATTCTGAAGTTTAATTTTAAGTGTTATAAATGAACACATGCTTCATCACACACAGATAGAATTGCAAGTGGTTTCTACTTGTAAGATAAGAAACTTTACATAATAGTCTTTCAAACTAGACTGTAGAATATTCAAACACAAATGTATTGAAGCTAATATTCAAAATGACATGTGCATAATTCCATACACTTCAGTATACACAGTACACAGCAGATTTAGATTTTCACCATATTTCTATTTTCATATTTCAAAGTCAAAACCATACACTGACTACAACAAGGAAGACCGTGAACTCATCAGGCATAAAGTTGAGGAGGCCAAGGCAAAAACAGCAGCCGATGAGTCAAAAAACTACATCTTCCGAGTTTGCGGTCCACCCTGGAGCCTGCGACTAGTCAAACTAAGGAAGCCAGAATAGATCTCGAACCCATAACCCAATATAGAGAAAACGGACACCCGGCAACCACCAACAACAATGTAATATTGACAACTGAAAACCAATCTGAAATCAGTGACCAAGAAGTGAGTGAAAGCCTGTCAACCATAAACACAACCTCAGCGGATGACTCAGCCGACAACATTGTAGGGACCACAACCAACAGACATAATCTGTTAATAACTGTGGTGGCGTAAAGGGCAAGACCCCCAATCTGCATGCTCTCATCGATGACACCAAACCAGATTGCATAATTGGGAACGAGACATGGCTGGATGAAACCATAAAGAATGGTGCAATATTCCCCAAACACTATACTATCTTTAGGAAGGATCGCAATATAAACGGAGGTGGAGTCTTCATCGGCATAAAGGAAGGCTTTACAGCAACAAGGATTGCAACCACAGACACATACATTGAAATCATGTGGGTCTCGGTCAAGGTTTCCCAAGCGAGCAAAACATTCTACATTGGTAGCTTCTATAGACCACCAAGTGACCATCACACCAAACTGGATGAGATTCGGAAATCAATTTCTCTATAACCTGGTAACGCATCAGAAAAAACAATAATTCTAGGTGGTGACTTCAACGCACCTGGTATAGATTGGGGAAATGAACAACCAGGGATAAACAACATAGCTCTAAACCAACATGTTTTAGACATAGTCAAATAATACTCACTAACACAAGTACAACTCGAGCCTACTCGAAAACAGAACATATTAGACTTGATATTCACTTCAAATCAAACACTCGTGCAAAATGTGCAAACAATACCAGGCATATCAGATCACTGTGCTCTCATGATGGACTCTAGTATACATCCTGTATATACAAAGAAAGCCCAGAGAAAAATGTACAAATTTTCATTAGCAGACTGGGAAGCCATCCAAACTGAGCTGGAAGTGTTCAGCACAGAATTTGTTAGAACAGAAAACCAGCGAACTGTGAATGACAACTCGAATATGCTCAGAGACTAACTGTTTTCACAGATGGATAAGCATATCCCGACCAAGTTCACTACCACACGGCACAACCTGCCCTGGCTCACTCACTGCATGAAACGCCAAATAAAAAATAAAAAGAAGTTATACAACAAAGCCAAGCGATCAGGCAAAACTCGTGATTGGGAAAACTTCCGCAACCAAAAGAAACATGTTCAAAATAACCTTCGCAGTGCACACTGGGACTATATCGAAAACACACTCACCTAGAGTCTTGCTGAAAACAATACCACACTATTCTGGAAATATGTCAAAGAGTGTGGAGCGGACAACATTGGAATCTCCCCTATTCGAGAGGGTGAAGACCTCTACAGTAGCAGCAAAGACAAGGCTGAACTCATCAACAAACAATTTAAATCTGTATTTACTAAGGATGATGGTAGCCAGCCCAATCGTATACTCAAAATGCTGGCCCCCCAAATAGGCCCACTGCTCAAGTGCGTATTCACGCAGTCACTGCAAACAGGAAATCTACCCGATGACTGGCTGCAGGCAAACGTTACGCCTATATTCAAGAAAGGGGACCGGCACACAGCTGCAAATTACAGACCAGTTTCCCTGACAGTAGTATGTTGTAAACTCCTGGAACACATCATTTGCAAACACCTGTTGAATCATCTGGAAAGGCATAATGTCCTCACCCCGTTCCAGCATGGATTTCGACAAAACCATTCGTGTGAAACTCAACTCCTAATCACAATGCATGACCTGGCAAAATATCATGACCAGAAATTGCAAGTCGATGTGGCAATCCTTGATTTCTCAAAGGCTTTTGACACGGTTCCACATAAGCTCCTGTTGCTAAAGCTGGCCCACATGGGTATAACCGGCCCCAAGACTGGACCACAACCTTTCTCATGCAAAGGGGCCAACATGGGTGACTGTGGCTGCGAGGGAGTGTGGTCGTCTTTCAACCAGAAGGTTGTGGGTTCGATCCCAGCCCATGCTGGGCTGGCAACATGTCGATGTATCCTTGGGCAAGATACTTAACCCTGAGTTGCTCCCGATGGCATGGCCAACGGTGTGTGAATGTGTATATGTGTGTTAGGTCCTAGAGTAACATACACTGCTCTGTATGAATGGGTTTGAATGGGTGAACGACATGTAGTATGTAAAGCGCTTTGGGGGGTCTTAAAGACTGGATAAAGCGCTATATAAGTACAGTCCATTTACCATTTACCATTTAACAAGTAGTCATAGAAGGGGTGAAATCAAGTACAGTTCACGTTGACTCTGGTGTCCCACAAGGCACTGCTTTTCTTATGCTACATTAATGACCTGCCGTCACATGTAGCATCTACAGTGTGTCCCCAGAAACTGAAGGAGACAGCTTTTGTGGCCCTAGTACGTTCTAAACTAGAGTATGCCAGTTCGGTCTGGGACCCCTACACTGATAAAGACAGTGATGCCCTGGAATCAGTACAAAGAAGAGGTGCAAGATTCATTTTTGGAGATTATGAATGGGACAGCAGTGTCACAGAAATGCTCAAGCGGTTGAACTGGGTGGAATTAAGTGAAAGGCGGCGATTGGCGATTGGCTCGTTTGGTTCTCTTCTTCAAGATTGCCCATAACATCTCAGCCATTGATACATCAATGTACCTAGAACCAGTTAATTAATAATTAATAATACATTTTTTACAAAAAAGTTTTTAAAAAAATCCCAGATTTAAAGTGAAGTTCTGATGATCTTTTTATAAAGAAAACAAAGGTACTAGTCAGAGATGTAGTGCTTTATCTTTACTAACTTAATAATTGTATCCTAGTATTTAAGAAACACGTCGCCAAATGGCACCAGGTTGAGACCAGACGCAGAGCCAGGCTCAACTGCAGATATCAAGGAAAGGGTAAAAATCAGATCAGATGCTACAACAGTTCCAAATCTTAGACAGAAGACATGGAACCACATAGAGAAACTGTTGGAACAATGGCAAACGAGAGAATTGATTCCAGCAGATGATCAACCTGGACCAACAAAATCCCATAGAAGAGCAGTACTCGACTATGAGCATGAGCAATGCATACAACAGCTAAATGTATGGAGGGAAGCTCCAGGTTACTCCAGGTTTATAAGAGTTACAGGTCTGATACTCCATCTGGAATATGCCAGCCTATTGGTAGACAGCATAAATGTGGTCCAAGTAGCAGACCTGCCAGTGAGGGAAGACATAGCAGAAAAAACAAAAGACGCTCCAGTTATCCAAACTCCGAAGCTGTATCTAAACCTGGCCGAAGTCCCTCCTCCCTTTCCAAATGTTGGAGAAGTCTTGCAGTTCAATGGAGTTTCCACGGACAAAAGTGACAAAGGATTGGATGGAGTAAGAGTGCCAACCAGTAAATCAAAACACCAAGAGACATAAATGGTAACATTACAACTGAGACTCTTGAAGATACAAATAGCTGAGAAAGATACCGAAGCTAATAAAAGCAAGAAAGCGGCAAGGCAAATTGCAGCTACATCAAAGATGGCCAAAGAACCAGAGAATGCAGTGCATAAACCTCCAACAGTTCAAACTCGAGTAGTGTCAGAGATTCAGATGCAGAACCGACAAAAAGGAGGAAGAGGTTTCCGGTTTGATGGATGTTACCATTGCAGCCAAATGGGACATTGGTCCAGAGAGTGTCCGCAGAACATTGTACCAAACAACGGCCCTCCATGCAGTTACCAACAAAGAGGAGGTTTCCATGACTACGGCAGAGGCAGGGTTTCCCAGGGATGTCAAAGAGGAACAGGATTTCCAAACATCGACCAAATGCCACTGACAGCCTGCTATCATCCACAACAATGAGGAAGCTCAGAGGGCCAGACCACCAGGTGATGCATCTTCGGCCCAGAAGGGTATCTTGAAATCCAGCTACATTGAGCCACATCTGACACCACAGGAGGGAGAGGTTGAATGTTATTTAAGAGATAGTGAGTAGCATATTGCATTTGAATATAAAACATCAATGGATTAGTAAAGATTAAAACATAGTAGAACATTTTAGCAGACTATTTTTGCAAATTATGAGAAGGATAGAGATTACGAGTGATGTTGTTCCCCCACACAGAAAACTATTGTGTCCACACAGCTAGTGAGGTCAAGACGATGGGTTTCCACCCAAAATATGAAGATTGAAACCTAGTACTCGCCAAAAACGGAGGATCCATACCAAGTCCTCCTGTTTACACCGACTGCAGTTCAAGGGACGGCGATACACCTGACGAGAACCTGAAAACAGAAACTCGATTCTGCTGTGGTGAAGTCTGGCTACAAAGGGAGGTGTTCCGTTAGGGTCGCATGTCTCAAACCAGTGAAGAAGTCAACAAGAACCCAGCAGAACTAGAGAGTGACTGTTAGCGGGAGAACAGTGACGGAGCGACAGACTGGCACAACATTTTCCAGCCAGTACATAGATAGACCCCGTCAGAAGTCCGGGGCTGTGTTTAAAGGGGAACGTCATTTATTGTTGGTGGAAGTGTAGTTTTTTAGTCAAACAATTATGTGATTTATGGAGTCAGATTACATTTTTTCTCATAAACACCATTTTATAATAGGTCTGAAGTATCTGTTCTAAGGCATGAGCTGCAAACTAAATAGCATAACACTGATTGAGAGCTTAGATTAAGGAGTTGTAGGGTTTTTACAACAGTTTCAAAAATCAGTCTCTATCTATTTATTCTTGAGTGACTTTACTGATTTATAATGTAGTGCGTAAGGCAATATCTAATTTCCAGTGAGGGGCACCAGCCCTTCATGTTCTCTGCATGTCACCCTCTGTGAGCCAGTTCGTATTTTCCCTCAAGTTTAGAGAAATATTATTTTATCATATGTTGGTTCAGCAGTGTCAGCCAAGCCTCTAATCCTAGAATTGTTGAGAACAATTAGCGAAACCAGGGGTATTGTTTTTCGCAGAAACAATGATGCATAATACCATGACTAAAGCCGTTATTGAAACAAGTAAACTCTTTTTTGTACTAATGGCAGGTTTTTAGTGAATATGTTTTTATACCATACATCATATGATATTTTTGTAAGCCTTATGGGTACACGGAGAAGTTATATTTATTTAATACAACGTTATGGGTTTTACATGTTACCTGTTACATGTTACCTGTTCATAATAGGGTAATCATTGCAATATTAATTGAGCATGTTATGCTCAAAGGAGGGAGTGTCATGATTATACAGATATGTTGATTTCAGTGACGTGGTAGTTAATAAATAATAACAAGTAGTTAACAACAAAAGGTATGCCAAAGCTTGGGCCTTCTTATGACAGGGAGTGGTCCAGTTTTGGATATCAGACTAATTGAAGTGTATGAATATGTCAGGGCTCTGAGTAATATTATCCAAGTCTTGTCTACACAGGTTCAGAGAACTGTAGAGACACCAGACGAGACACCAAAAGAGACTCCTGTTCGGCCAGGTGATTGGGTGAGGGTGAAAGTTCACAAAAGACAGTGAGATTGAACCCAGGTGGTCGGAACCGTGAGAAGTTGTAACGAACTTCACATGCGCTCCGGTTTAAAGGTAAAGATAAATGGAGCAAATTGACACCACCTCACACATTGTCACCCTTCACTGGCACCTTCCAGAAAGTTATTGGAAGTTAGGACTGATTTGACAGAGCTGGAACAAAACAATAAATAGAAACAGCTCAAAAGATGAATTGTCTTTAGATTTTTATAGATAGTACACTAAAGTGAAAACCTATTTTTTGTTTTACACCTGAAAAATAGTCCAATTTTTGTACTCATAATTTAAATTCTGTAACTGACACAACCATGGAGAAAATAGAGATTATGTCGAGAACAAAGCCAAAGCAATTGTGGGGTCCCCTAGGGATAAGAGTCAGAATAGCATTGTTGTTTGTGCTCATTACACTTGGCACCTTTCTGGTTGGAGGGGGAGTACAATATCATGTAAGACATGGATCCAATAGTTCACTCAGAGACAATGCCCACATCACTAACAAAACTCCAGCTGTGTTTCAGAGACTTTCACTTATTCCCAGAGCCAAAAGATCAGCTGAGCAACAAGAGAAGGAGTTAGAAATACTGGTACCCAAAGGTGAGGAGGTTATAATCAAGATGATTCACCCCTCCTATATGCAGTTTTTGTATCAAATGATGAGATGGGTTTAAGTGATCGGGATATGTAAGTGATGGGGACGTACAGATTAGGGGAATCACCAAATACACCGGATCCATGTTTTAGTCTTTACCAGAAACACCCCCTGATAAGTTATGAACAACCGATCGGTGACCTATCTGAGCAAAATGATTGAGAATTACTACAGTAGAAACAGGCTACCAACCCACAAGTACAGCTTTGTACGTACAAACTCTATGAACAAAATTCCCCAGCAGATTGTGGCGACATTGCACAGATATGTCCAGTCACAGAAGTTACTTATGTTCTAAATAACAGTGAGATTTGAGATGATGGAGAAAATGTGGGGACGTTCTTTTATAGTGTGTGAAATAAGTGGTGCTTGAAACATGTAGGTATTTAAGTTTATAGAAGAAAATGGTTTCCTTAAAGAGTTATTTAGAGGAGACATGTTACAGTGAGTGAGAGCAATGTTTTGGGATATGGTAACATTATTAGTAGACATTAACTGTGTTTAGATGGCATTTAACATCTAAGACAGATAGTATGATTAAGAGAATAGAGTGGAAGGGATTGGATTGGATTTATTTTGCCTCAGTGTGTTAGAATTATCTATAGATAATGCGTCCCGAGATCTCTCTCTCTCTCTCTCTCTCTCTGCCTGTCAGACCGCTACGACCCCATCTTCCAAGCAGACCAATGCCCCCACCACCTCCTCCTCCTCCTCCTCCTCCTCCTCCTCCATCGAACAGACAGAGAACCCGAGCTGAACCAACAACGACCTGAGGCATCCAGAACCAAGCATGCTGAAAGAGGCATAATCTCATTGGTCGCTCAAGACAGGACATGAAGTTTCAAGCTGAGCCACGAGACTTTGCACAAGACATGAGAGCAGAATACGCCCTACATGCAACAGCGAAGAGACTGTAAAGGAGGAGATGAAATGCAAAGCAGTTGGGCCACTGGAAAGAGTTACAGCGGGAGGATTCAAGAGCGGATGAACGGAGGAGAAGACAGAACCAGAGGAGTTGGCATGGGCCAGCAGAACGTGAGGGGGTCGTGGCTTGACAACCAGAGGGGGAGAGAAGGAAAACGGGAGTGAGTGAGTTTACACATAAACACACTTATTAAAGAGGAATCTATTTAAGTAAAATGAGAAAATAATCCTAAAAACACACTGAGGGTAGAACATATTATTCAATCTTTTCATCATATAAACAAATTATTCTTTTAGAGATTCTTATTCATGTGTGAATTTGGGGAAGATTTAATTTGTTGCAATATAGATCTACAGTTTAAAGGGATAGTTTTAGTAACCACTCTATAAAAGCAGACACATCTTTATTTGTATGGAAAATGTTAAAGGTAGAGCTAGTGCCAAGCCAAAGATGGTATTCCAATCTAGAGCATTGATTTCACCATTGTAGCATAGTTATTACCATAGGAGAACTGTTAAGGTGGAAGTAACATTTGTTTGTCGTCCAAGATGTAGAGTTTTAAAAAGAAACTGGGCAAAGAGAGATTGCACATTTTAATTTTGAAAAAGCAATATAATTGGGAGTAATACATGCGGGGCCTTGGATCACTCATTGTAATGGTGCATATTTTTGAGAACCAATATCGTTCAGGGAGAAGGGGTCGCTCAACCCACCCTGCAGATGTTCTAAATCTTACTTTCAGCTTCACAGGGAGCACACGGCACCAGAGTATGAGTTTTAAAAGACAAGTGCCACCACCTCCTAATGGTCATCCATTTAAGCAGTGATGACCTGACATTTAGAGATGTTATTTAAAGTAGAAACATATCCGCCATAAGTGACAATTCCTAAATTGAACTACAAACTATTGATGAAATTACTTCTGTTTAAGATTCTTGATAAAGGAGGGAGTAATTATCACATGCTTGGGCACCCAAGGTTCCACACACTGTTAAAGGGGTTACATTGTTCTTTAAGTAGATCAGAACTAAAGATAAATTAGTATAATGAGTTAGTGATATTCCACTGGTTTTCACACCATTTCAGGGACTTTATCACTGCATTAGCACAGACCACCAAAGGTACTGAAGTAGGAACTTTTAAGTGATGAAATTCTATAACTGTTGTAACTGACCAAAATCTTCTCCCAGAAATGACTGTCTAGAATGTCGTATCCCAGAGTAGATGTCTAAAACCTTGTATTCAGTATTCTTGTCACAGGATTGGACTGGGACCTGTGCACTAGCACAGCCAGTGATGTTTTTTATGCAGTCAATCAACATACACCCCAAAGCCAGTAGGGCGGGGGAGTTTAGGCTCCACAGTGTACAAGGATAACATAGGGGCGCCCAGGGGAGGGCTAGATGTTGCAGTTGTATTCCATGTCCTAACGTACAAATTGATCACGACGGCCTCTTCTGGAGAACATATTACTTTCATACCTTAAATGGTATGAAAGGAGGGAGGGTACATTTCTCATGAGGTAACAGTTACAAATGTTAGCAGAATAAGACAACCTACCCCCAGTAAAAGATGATATGAATGTCGATGATGAGATTGTCCAAATCATGTGAAAAGCGAACCAGCTAAAATGGAGTGAATCCATTTCAATTTACTTCAACACTATTCCAAGATAGTTTATTTGTTATTGCTTTATACTATTCTACTATAGTACATTTCGTGTTTTTATTACTTTGCACTATTCAAAGATAGTCTGTTTCTATTACACTTTGTAAAAACAAGTGCCTTGTAAATGAGCGTGGTATGAGAGTGGTTATATCTCTCACAGGCTCCGCCCTCTACTGGACTCTATGGGTACTACCTTATCCTGCGAGCATTCTCCCACTGAAAAACTCTTATAGACGTGGCCGGCCATAGGCGGGCCTACCTGAATGCGTGCGCATCACACCGTATAAAAGGAGGCCTCGCCTCCTGACTATCATCCCTTTCTCTTCAGCCAGCGGAAGTGATTCCACGAGAGACCGGAAGACGTTTTGAAGAAGATAGAGTAAACTTACCTCCAGGGCTAGAGACCCGGGCCTGTCCTTCGTGCCCTAGCTGAAATAGCAGGCGCCGATCCCCACCACCTTGCTTCGAGTGTTGGGGGACCAGGATATGGCCCGGCGGTGCCGCAGGGCTGGTTTCTCTCTGGATGATGATCATGGCGGCGGGTGTGTGGGCTACTCACTCATTGCTAGAGATGCCCCCGCCTCACCAGGTCAGAGCGATTATTGGGCCGCAAGGCCGAATAAGTAGCTTGGTCCACGGGCCTTGCCCCAGGCCCGGTTCCCCCGGGGACCGGTGCTCGGTGGTTTCACATGATTTAGGTTTGACCCTACTTCATCACAGGCCGCCGCCGCTGCCCGCCGTGTGATGTCCCTGGATATCACGCCGCGTGGTGCTTTTCAAAGAGGACCGTGTTGGTCTCCTGGGAGCCCCCGTGTTGTCGGAAGGGCTCTTTGGAGCGATTTCCTTGCTCGCAGGATAAGGAGCAATCGCAGCGAATAGCTGCTTTTTGCCCATCCCCAGAGGAGGAAACACTGTCCTACACTCCCCGCCCCTGCTGTAAATCCCAGTAAAGGGAGCCAGCAGGAGGTCGTGTGAGTGGAATAAATCGAGTGCTGTTAAGCACTGTGCGGGTTCAAGAAACGCTATTGCCGGCGTACTGTTGTTGCATTTCGCCGTTGAATGGGAAATGCAGCATTAATACGCGCGCCCACGTATTAATGCTGCATTTCCCATTCAGGGACCTCCGCAGGAGAACGGTGGTTTACGTCTGTAAACTCTAGTTCTAGAGTGGTGTGTGTGTGTGGGAAAAATGCATTCGGTAAGTCGAGTAAGAGTTATATCTTTCCACAATTCCACTTTTCCCCATAATGTTCGTTTCAAAGAGACGGCATTGTGACGGCGCGCTTCCCCCCGAGGACGAGCCGCGCGGTGCGTTCAGGGTCCTCAATAAATAATCGGCCCTTCCTGTGTCGACCCTCCAGGGGCAAAATCTTCCCTTCGCAGAGAGTTTTGCGGCGGAACGGGTCACCAGAGAGTATTACAGCTTCTTAGCTGCGGCCCCACAGCTGAGTGATTGTCCATTAACACAATGTTCTGGGGAATGGAAACTCAGCGGTGGGCTAACAGGACCTCAGTGGAGTCATCGCAGCGTGCGCTCATCCTCTACAGGCTTTCCTGCAGAGGAGGGAGCGTGGCGCGATGGTGAGACGAAGGGAGAGGCGCCGGCACGGAGATGCCGTGCCCACTGCGCCCCCCACCTCTCCGGCCCACCCCGTGGAACCGGTGTCCCGGCACTCACGGGGACGGGCTGCCCGCCTTCACGGATCTGATGGCGAGGGGAGAACATCTCTCCGCCCGGGACGAGAGGGAGAATCCCGCCTCCTCCCTGTATAATGCAGCAGATCACTACGTTTTCTAATAAAAATGAGGTGATCTGTATCCAAATATAAGTGTCTTTTGTTTTCCACAAATGCTACACTTACACACAATGTTAACCGTACAAATTCCCCATTTCGCTGCCCCAACTGTAACTCCTGTAAGGAGGTGACTAGTGGGCATGCGCAGATGATAGGGATGAACTGCAGGAGTGCTATCTAAAGGAGAGCGCTATGCTGGTACAGGGACATTATGGCCGGCGTATTACTGTCAGAGAACACACATACGCCTAGAGCAAAGACTCCAATTAATGCAGTTTTCCGTAGTGGTAAATGCTGCATTATGGCGGAGCTCGCACTCACACAGGAGCGCGTGGCGGTGCGTTCAGGGACCATAGTAAAACACACCACGCCTATAAAGACTCCGATTAAATGCTGTTCACCGTAGTGGTGAGAACATCATTAGGGGGGAGCGCGCGCAACAGCGTGCGGCGGTGCGTTCAGGGTCCTCAGTAAATAATCGGCCCTTCCTGTGTCGACCCTCCAAGGGCAAATCTTCCCTTCGCGGGGAGTTTTGCGGCAGAATGGGTCATCAGAGAGTATCACAGCTTCATAGCTGCGGCCCCACAGCTGAGTGCTTGACCATTAACACAGTGTTCTGGGGAATGGAAGCTCAGCTGTGTGCTAACAAGGTGGATGGACAGGACGCTGAAACGGGGCTTTTCACCCCAGTTTTGCAGCGTCCCACTGTACCACATGTCTATACACTGTACTACTGTATCACATGTGGGTGTCCCACACCCACCTTTTGTTATGGGCAGGCAAGAGGTAAATCTGGCCTCCCGGAGGGAGATGTGTTTCCTCTTAGCAGGGATTCAGGCTCTGGGGCAGAAACAGGCTGTGTCTGTTGTCTGTTGTGCACCCTCAGCACAGAGAAAAGGGTCTTTCCATGTACTTCCTGGGTCTCAGGAAGACAGGGGAATGCAGACCTATTCTAGATCTCCACTGCCTGAATCGCCACATTTCCTGCAGGAAATTCTGCATGTTAACTATGAAATAGTTACTGGGGCTTGTACAGCCAGGCGATTGGTTCACCACCATCGACCTGAAAGACGCGTACTTTCATGTAGAAATTGCTCCAGAGCACAGAAAGTGTCTGCGTTTTGCCTTCCAGGGGATAGCCTACGAGTACGGCTGCCGTTCGGCTATTTCCCTATCCCCACGCACATTCAGAAAATGTGTGGCCACAGCGCTTCAACCGCTGCGCGCCCATGGCATGAGAGTTTTCTTTTACTAGACGACCTCATAGTCATGGCTGGGTCTCGGGAAAAGGCAATGCTTTGCACAGCACAATTGATCACACACCTAACCAAATTAGGCTTTGCGTTCAATTGAAAAAAGGAGCACCCCCATACCTCACCAACAGGCGTTGTATTGGGGGTGGTGCTCAATGCAGGCGCGCTACGTGCCACCCTGTCAGAGAGCAGAAGTGCGTCCCTTCACCGGGCGGTCCACAGGCTGCGACAGGGGGCGTCAGTGACAGCTTTAACTGTCAGGCAGACTTTGAGTCTCATGGCGGCTGCTCACAATGTGGCCACATTTTGGTTGCTGCATATGCGTCGCCTGCAGAGGTGGTTCTCCAGCCGGCGTTTGGATCCCAAGAGCACAAACAGCGGCTGGTGACCATCCCCCCCTCAGTGGAGGGCAACCTCCGGTTTTGGGGGTCCCCGGATCACCTCCGGAGGGGGTCTCCACTGGGACGGATGACCTCCTACATCACAATGTTCATGGACGCATCCAGAACAGGATGGGGAGGGACCTGCCTGAAGAGGGCTATAGGTGGGCGCTGGGCTCTAACAGAGTCTCGACACAGCAACCTCCTAGAGCTACGGGCGGTAGTGTTAGTCCTCCAGCCTTTCATGTCCCTAATTCAAGGGAGACATGTAATGGTCAGGAGCGACAACAGCACCACAGTGGCTTATATCAACAGGCAGGGCGGAGTCTGCTCCGCCGCCTTGTTGGCCACAGCGGAGAGGCTGTGGTTATGG
>CALSBZ010039384.1:1880-16183 GCA_943591055.1 Gobionotothen gibberifrons | reverse complement strand
TTTGTGCACTCGAGGCGGTTTCTCAAACTTACCTACTGCTCCTTTAACTCTCATCAATACTTTAATTTTCAACCAAATACCTGCAAAACTAATAACATCCCCATCAGCCTCAGGTCCCTCTGATTTCTACTGCTATTAGAAAATATAACAGTCTAAGGCACTGTGATATGTGATCATGTTGCTGCTAGCTTGGCTGTCGTCTTGTGTAATTTGTGCCTAAAGAAAATGTGAAAGGCGAACTACATTGGCCTATGTAGAGAAATTAGTCATAAACAAACTTTGTGTAAGAATGATCACGTAGCAAAAAGGTGGCATGGAGAGATGCTAGTTTATAGCCAGCGTACTTATACAATACAAGATGCTTCCTGTTAACCTGGAAAGCTGTCAAAACAATTATACAAGAGGAATTGACACCTGTATTTGGCAGGGGAACTGAAACGGCAGTGTTTATAGACATAGAGAGACGTAGTTAATTCCCATGTGTAAATATAATCCAACTCTGAATATGAGATGCATTTTCCAGCGTTGCCAGGTGTAGAGGCAACCTGTTGATTCTGCTGTCAATCTGTCTCCTCTTCTGCCTCAGCAATATGTTACCTCTTCTCGCTCTGTGTATCCTGTGTCTATCCACGTCCGTCTCAGTGTCTCGTATACTCGTCTGCCTACACGCGGCTACACGGATCAAACCCTCAGGTTTAATTGTCTCCTGACCCTTTGGGCTTATCCAGCGCTCCCAGACTGGCAGGGTGTCTCTGGGATTTCAAGAATCCTTTAACCTTTTTAAAACATTCATTTCATAGGGGCAACGTTTAAGCCACTCCATGTCATCCCCTGGAAATCCGCAATATATAGCTCAAGTTAATACATTATTTAATCCCTCCATTACGATAAGACTAACACAGAGAAGACGGACAGGGTAGCGAAAGCAGAGGGAGGGGAGGAAGATGGAAGAGGAAGCATGAAAAGAGGGCAAGACCTGACATGTAACTGGCTGGTCTGATCCTCTTTGATAGCTGCCATGTAATGTTTGACGCCAGGAGGAGAAAGAATATAGGCGATATAAGGCTGGGGGTTGTGGGGGTTTAATGAGTGGGAGGGCTAGTGTTTAACTGGGGTTTGACCCCTTTCACGGAGTAATTGGCTGCAGCCTTTTCCTATGCAGAGACATGACGGTGTGGAGGCAATAGGCAAAACAACAATTAGGCAAAAATAGAAAAGTCAGCAAACGGCTAAAGCCAGATTTAGATTAGATCCAGAAAATTGGCCAGTATTGGTTCTGTTCAGGCAGCAAAAACAAGTTCTATTTAAAAAACACTATGAAGAGAAGGGTGATTAAGAAGGAAATACAACTGAAAAGAAGACAAAGGTCGACATTGTATGAAAAATAAACAATCGGGGAACAGTTATTCATAGATACCATTCAAATAAACGTCATAATATACACCTCCTAGAATATATCTAATATGGCATTTGTACAAGCAGTACGTAACCCATATATTATTCACAACATCTAATGGCGGCAGTAATTACAATATGAACAAAGATGGAAGTCATGTGACAAGTTTAAAAAGCCAACAGTCCACGTTAGGATGGATGGGTCAAACATCTCAAACACTTCAATAATTTCATCCATAAGACCAGAGTTTTTGTCTTGTTGTGAAACCAAAAGTGAATGTAGATTTATTTCAGTACGCTGTATCGTCACGTAAATTCAATTTCTTTTTTTTTTTTTTTTTTATATAATTCTTTTTTTATATAATTTTTTTTTGCGATTTTTAATACACAAAGACAGCAGCAATACAATACATTACCCCTGAGATTTCTAACAAAACAACCCCAAGACACAATACATCAGTTACAATTAGACAATAATGTAATAATGAAATAAAAAATAAAATAAAAATAATAATAATAATAAAAATAATCAAAATAAAACACACTTTATATAAAAATAAATAAAAATAAATAAAAATAAATAAATAAAAACCTGCAAGACATTTTGTGAGCATTCCTGTGAGCTGTTGTGGTACAGGGGGGCAACTCAGCCAACGGGGACAGACTCCAACTGGAGGGACTTAACATGTTCTAAGAATGGTAGCCATATTTTTGTGAACTTTAAGTCTGAGCCCCTAATACAGTGTTTAATTGTTTCCAATTTCACAAAGTATAGGGCATCCTTTATCCAATGTGTATGAGAGGGGGGACGAGGACCCTTCCAATGCATCAAAAATAACGCGCCTAGCCAGTAATGTGAGGAAAGCTGCAAGTTCAGCGAAATAGGATGTCAGCCAGTAAATGGTCAACGGGTAAATGGAAAAATGGACTGTACTTATATAGCTCTTTATCCAGTCTTTAAGACCCCTCAAAGCGCTTTACATACTACATGTCGTTCACCCATACATACAGAGCAGTGTACCTTACTCTAGGACCTAACATTCACACACATTCACACACTGTTGGCCATCGGGAGCAACTCAGGGTTAAGTATCTTGCCCAAGGATACATCGACATGTTGACTGCATGGGCTGGGATCGAACCCACAACCTTCTGGGTGATAGGCGACCGCACTCCTGAGAGCTGAGAGCTGAGATAGCTGAGAGTGAGTCAAAGACAGACTTCCAAAACTGAGATAGGGTGGGGCAAGTCCAAAATGTAAGTTCATGTTTATGTCAAATTCTGTAGTTGAGTAACGTCATGGGCAAACTTATTTAAAGTAAAAAAATCAAATCACGATCTTAACCTTAAAGTATCACATTTTTGGGGGTAAATTGCCCATTTCACAGCGTTAACCACATGTTTAATCTCTCACTGAAACACTGCGACTTTCACTTTCACCTATACACTATGCTTAGCTTGGAGAAGGTTTGACTGGAGCTGAAGTGAACATTTTAGTTTTCTTTCATCCTGCGCATGAGGACAAATCTAAACAAATTGTATTTCCGTGATTGACAGCTAGTCACACTGCACCTCACTGCATTTGAAAGCACTAATCATCTCTTCTAATGGTGACAAAGCTCTTACAGAGAAATTGTTGTTTAAAAGCATCATTAATCTTCACGTTGACCTTATCTGTCGGAAATGATGATGGACAGATAATCGGAGGCTGAAAATACCATAAAATGTTTCAGTCGAACGGATTCTGGTAAATAAAGTTGAATCCACTTTATCAAGACAAGCTGTAATGTGAAGTTCACACTACGAGGGACAAAGCAACAGGCTGCAATTCCTTTTTATCAGCAGCTGTTAACAGGAAGCTACAAACTGATGCTTGTCGCTTCATGAGAGAGAAATGGTCGCCTTAACGTCTTTTAGCGTCCCCATTACTTTTCCGATTGTTCCTTTCCTTCTCTCATTCTCTATTCCCCCCCAATTGTGTAAAGTTTCCTCCCAAAAAATTAAAAAAACAAACGTATTTGTGCGTTTTTTTTTTTTTTGTATTGTACAGGCTACAGATACAAAACATGGACATTACAAAAAACAAAAAAAGAGACATTCCTATCTCAGACAAAACAAAAAAACTAAATAAAAATACAGTCAGTTGGTCACTTCAACATTTCATAAACAAAACAAAAATAGGTTGACAGTCCAATATCATCAAAAGCATTTATTATTCCTTTTTATCCCACTCTTCGCTTGAGCTGATTAATTCCCATGTTATGGTGTGTTGAGCCAACCTTTGATTCTTTGTGGCAATCATCCTTTCCAAAATAAATTGTGTTTTTAATCTAGTTTTCACACACCTTAAATTCAGATTTTCCCTTGATTGAGCTTTAAAAATAAGTATTTTTGCCAGAAGAATAATTATATTCATCAACTGTGTATTGTCCTCATCCAAAAGCCCAAACCGAGCAAAGGGAGTAAATGCAAAATCAATATAAAGTGTCTTAAGCCAATTTTGAATCTCAGTCCACAGTCTTGCAACGTATGGACAATAAAAAAATAAATGCATCTTGTCTTCCTCTTCCTCCTCACAGAATCTACAAAGTGGTGACGGTTCGATATTAAAAGTGTTGAGTTGTTTTTTTGTAGCGATAATCTTGCAAAAGATCTTCAGTTGGAAGATTCTTGAATAGGAATCAATTGTTGTTTTGTATATGGTTCAAAATAATTGTTATTTGTGCGGTTAGCCATTTCCAACAACATAACTCTGTCACATGTCTTCATTTTCAATTTTGGTTTTAATTTAGGCTACTTTCATTCTTCATTTTTTTAATTCATTTGTTAACTATACTTGTCAAGATCAAGGTATTTTTTTTTTGGTAGGTATTTTGTCCTTTGTCCTTTGTCCTGCAACACGACTATTTAGCTAGCGACGCTTTAGCTAGCGACGCTTTAGCTAGCGACGCTTTAGCTAGCGACGCTTTAACCCACTTTCTCTCCTTTATCTATAAGGAAAAGTCCCTACATCTTTTGCTCATGTTCTCAACAGAGTTAGGTGTAACGCGTTACAAAGTAATAATATTACTTTTGTCGGTAACGGAGTAACGCGTTAATAATTCAGTAATCACACTACAGTTACTAACATTGCCCCGACACGCGCTACTTCGTTACTTTTATAAAATCAGTCATAATCACACTGACAGACAAGAGGGGTTTCCTCCGCAGGTTTATATGTACGTAATCTGTGCGGCTTGCACGTCCACATCTCCGTGTGCAGTGCTGCATAAACATGGCTGAGTCAGCGATAACTTTCGAGGGGTGGAGGTATGCCCATTATTTTGAGTTCGTCCGAAGAATAGACAGGAATGTGACGGTGAGGTGCAAACTGTGTCCAGGCCAGAAGCTGTTATCCACTGCTGTAAACACCACGTCAAACCTCAACAAACACCTGCAAAGAACACATGCTAAGGTGAAGCTAATAGCTAAGGACCCCCGAACCCAGAGTGAGGATGTTGATCTGCCTGTAGGGAGGGGCGGGCCGGCCCAGCGAGTAAAGTAACGAGTAAAGTAACGGGTTACTTTATGTAGAGAGTAACGAAGTAGTGTAATACATTACTTTTTTAACGACCCCATCTCTGGTTCTCAAATACACTTAAAATACTGGAACATTGACTTAAATTAAATGTATTATGTCTGTATAAGGGTTAGGGTTACGTTAGTTGAAAGCAATAATATTAAGATGAACCTAATATTAGGATTAGGGTTAGGGCTAAGTTATTATTATTACTTTCAACTAACCTAACACTTACTATGGTATCCAAATCCCAGATCATGGAAAGCTACACTTGTTCTAATTGACTTTAAGATTTTAATGCACACATATAAAGCACTAAACGGGCTAGGACCCAAATATATCAAGGACCTCCTTCAGCGGTACGAACCCAGCAGACCCCTTAGGTCTTCAGGCGCAGGCCAGCTCACTGTTCCATTTGTGAGATCAGAGCGTGGGAAAGCAGCCTTCTGCATCTATGCTCCTAATGCATGGAACAAACTCCCAGAACATCTGAGAATGGCCAGCACTTTAGAATCATTTAAATCAGGTCTAAAAACATTTCTTTTTAATATGGCTTTTAAAATGTAAATGTTCTAATTTTCGAACTGTTAAACATGGTTTTCTTTCTTTTAATTATTTTGTATTTCTTCTCAATGTATTGTATCTTCTCTGTTTGATCCTGTAAAGCACTTTGAATTGCATCACTGTATGAATTGTGCTATACAAATACATTGCCTTGCCTTGCCTTACACTTATATAACTAGTTGAAAGGTGCCATGTTCACCAGGCCCATTTAATACAATGGCAAAACTTTTTTCAATGCACACGGGTCACTTTTTACACAATCTCATCCTTGGTCTGCTTTGTGTTATCATCAAAATGCAACTCCCACATAGTTTAGTCCCTGTTTTAAAAGTACAAGACACAGAGGTCAAATCAATACGAGCGATTGAGAGGAGGGAGGAGAAAGAGAATATGAAAAAAATAAAGAAATGAAAGAGACGGAATCGAAAGAATGAGAGAGAGTCTATAAAGCAGAGCATGACAAAGAGAAACCACTGAGCGACAGACAAAGGTTGAGAATACTGAGATAATAGCAGAGGAAAGGTCCCTGCGGTCCCCGGCAGACTTAATTGATGCTAAGTAGGCGTGCTGGAGTCGACCGGAGTCTGGCATGCATCCATTCAACAGGGATTTAATAGCCAAAACATAAATACCTCGCACATAATGAAGGTTTCTGTGGAGGAAGGAACAAAAGAAGTGATACAATACAGTTAGAGAATAACAGGACACCACACTCAAACACAGGCGGTTTGTCCTTGGGAAACATTTTTTGAGATCTGATCAAATCTTATTTTTAAGATAAAAGTCAGAATTCTGAGAATAAAGTCACAACTACGTCTTGAATATCATATTTCAAAGAAAATGATGGGTGTTCAGATCAGGGGGGTTCAAACCCCACTGCAGTCAGCATGTCCTTGTGTCCCTGAGACACTTCACTCCAAATTGCTCCTGTGGGGATTGTCCACATTATTGAGTATGTAAGTCGCTTTGGATAAAAGCGTCTAACAAGTGACATGTACAGATGAAGCACTTCATTTCGGACTCCAGCTTACCTGTTCCTGCCTACGACCAGTTTCGAGGAAGGTCAAGCCCTCCCACTATTTTCCAAGAGGGCGTTGCCAGATTTTCAATTTCAGGTTTTCAATGATCCATTGCAGCGGCTTCATTATAATTACATTTATTTATAACGGGGGCGGTCTCAAGTCAAGCTGAAGGCTTTCCCTTGAGCGAGGGCAGACCACTTACCAATCACTGCCCTTGCGTTTCAAACTGTCCGAAATTAAGTGCTTCATCTGTAATGTAATGTAAAAAAAGATTATACATATTTCTGGATTTTTGTCAGAAAAAATCTCAGAGTTCTGACTTCATTCCCAGAAATTAAAGAATACAATTACAAAAGATATTCTGACTTTATTTGCTTAATCAGAACTGAAATAAAAATCTGTTTTGGTCAGACCTAAAGAAAACAACATGCAGCCCCTTTCCTCTTCCTTTTTTTTTTTTAGTCAATTTATTGAACACGTCAGAAACAAAACATACAACAATAATAATAATATATATATTCTTTTTTTTCTCACTCAAAATAATAATTAGAACAAAGTACAAAAAAATAATGTTACAAAAGAAATTTCCCAACAATTTTTTTGGGGCAACAGGGGCAAGAAGAAGCTTAAAAATACTTTTCTGGTCCTACCCCCTCTAGCATATATTTTTCTTCCTTAGATTTAAAGGAAAAACAAAAGGAAGCGTTTTGACCTTTAAATTAAATGTTAAAGACCACATCTCTCCACACCAGAGCTGCACTCTTGTGCTCTTGATCTTTAGACAATCCCTGCAGGTACAACATAATTCACACCCATTCATCCATTGACTCAACACCAATGTAAGGCTGTGTCATGCTTATGTAACCTCTGACATTCAACTTGGTCCATGACTGCAAAAAAGTCCAGGGCTGGTGTCCAACCTGTTGAATTTCTAGATATTATTAGTATGTCTAGAGCTGATAATACAGGACAGGATGTACAGACACCCTTAGAGACCGTGATAATTATGTGTCCAGAGTACAGCTGAGTCATGCTTTGGCGACGTCAACAATGATACCTTGCGCATGAGCGCACATTGTACAACTGTTAATGAGGGCAGCAGAGGTAGAGGAGAAAGATGGGAGAGGAAGTGGTATAAAAACGGACAGGGGATTGTAAGAAATAAAAATCAATGTTTAATGACATAATTTAGTTTAAACATACAGTAAGCTTAAAACTGTTTTATTCTGAAAACATTTCCGGTTAGCATTGGCTTGTGGCTAACGTTGTTGCTAAAGTTTATTTGAAAAGCTTTACTGGAAAGAGTCTCCGGATATCAATAGTGACGTCACTTCTGGTTTTACGTTAACAACGATTACGGCCCGTCCACACAGCGGCGTGCGTTGATGTTTCACCATTCACTTTGAATGGGGTGACGTCACTTTTCGCCAAACTGCATTGTGGGAAGCGCCGCGGAGCTTTGCTGGCGTGGCTCGCTGCAAAAGTTGAGCAATGTTCAACTTTTGACACCTCGGTGGAAGCGTCAGCCAATCGAATCATATGCCAGTACAAGCTCTAGCCAATCAAACCGCTGCTTGTGTGTCAGGGGCGGGAGATTCATGTGATTGGTTGTTGGTCGAGTTTCAGACACGCCCGCCGGCAAGCGTCAACGCACACCGCTGTGTGGAGAACCAACGTGTGCTCGGTCTCTTTCCACGGCCACAACTTCGAGACAACAGCTGCTCTGTCTCCACTACTCCTCTGTTTGTTTCAATACCACGCTACTTAATTAAAGTAACCAATTTGACCCTTTTCAGAGACTCCATTGTCTCTTATTTATTTTTAACTTCCTCCTGGGCGCGAGAGAATCAACACAAATCAACAGGATGCAGAAATTGCAGAGTGAAAAGGGGATGACCATGCAGAGAAGAAGAAGGAGATAAGGAAGGGACCACAGCAAGGAAAGCTTGAGGAAATGAGACAAGGTGGCGAAAGGAACGACAGAGATTGAGGGAGAAACACGACGACGGAGGAGGAAGACTGTTGAGAGGAGAAGACGTTGGCGGTGTACAGATTTCGCCTCGGTTACGTTCTGAAAGGAGAGAAACAAGGGATGCGGGGCAGAGATAAGAGGAAGTTGATTAAAGAGGCACTGCCAAAGAAGAGAGGCCCTGTGTTTAGCATTCTCCTGGCACTGCGGAGGCTTATTTTCATGTCCTAGTTTGTCAGAATGAGCGGGAGCCAGAGGGTGACGGCAGAGACACAGCACACACAGATAGTCATGTTACGTGATGACAGAGAGAGGGAACACATGCAAAGCAGACTGATAGAGGGAATGAGAGCACTTCATTTAATTATCACACCCTTAACATCGTGTCTCTGCCACGCGCCACACTCCAAGGGACAAAGTGTCAAATCACATTGTCACGCGCAGATGTTGACAATTAAATAAGAAAAGACCCTAAAATATGAAATACGCTGCTTTGTCTTGCCTCGGTGACAGTATCTCATTTGTGATGACTGTATTTTTGAGTGTGTTGAAGAGATATGGCTTCATCACGGGAAGACTGCAGGGTGTGTGGACTGGTTTTGATTAGACTTGCGGGCGGAGAGAACTAAATTAGCCCCGGGATCACATTCACCACATGTTGTATTTACGACTGATTTGATTTGATTGAGTTGTCTGCTTTGCTTGAAAAGAAATATATTTTTACTTGTTTAGTCAAATTTATAGTAACGTCTCTTTTATCAACCCTCCATATAAGGGAGGTGTGTGGTGCAGTGGGTTGTGCGTTGGTGTTCGGGTCATGGGTCACAGGTTCAAACCCCACTGCAGTCAGCGGCCGTTTCTCAATCTCGAGGATACTGGCTTCCAAGCTAATATTTCAATGATGCTACGTCATCGAGTGCCGCCGAAGGACTGTTCCAATGTCCAGCATACTTGGAATTCCACCGAGGCCGCGTCCTTGGTTTGGGGGAAATTTCGAGGCTGCACATGGGCAGACTTCTCGTCCTTAAAATCCCCACAATGCTTTGCGCACGGACCAATTTCAAAAACCCTTGCGGAGAATGGCTGAACCGACGCAGCACACATTTAAATGTAAGTATGTAGTGGCGTAGAACATGTGTTGGTAAATATGTGACTTTGTTACATTTGTTATCACCAACAATGTGTTCCGTGAAAGTAAAGCAAGTTCATAATTAGATAGACATCGTGAGGTATTTATTTTCGGTACAGTTTATGTTGAAACCGTTAGAGAGAGTGGCACACTTGTTAGCCTGTTCCCTTCTTCTTTGTTTTCCGAAGTCGTGGCTTGGAAGCATACTTGCTTCGTTTCTGAAGGAAGTGACTTGGAAGTATACGCGACTACCAAGCCAGCATCCTCGCGATTGAGAAACACCCAGCATGTCGTTGTGTCCCTGAGACACTTCACCCCAAATTGCTCCTGTGGGGATTGTCCACAGTATTGAGTATGTAAGTCGCTTTGGATAAAAGCGTCTAACAAGTGACATGTAATGTAATGTAATTTAACACCTCAGCATTATTTTTGTATCATAAAGCAGAGTAGGATTTTTAGTAGATGCACCATTCAAAGTTTGGCAATCTTTCCCACTTCATTTTTGCTCTTTTCTGTCCTTTGGTTTTGTGCCTTGCCGACGCGCTCACACATCACACAGAGAGATATTGTTTGTTTGTTTCGGTACATTTATTTCCACGTTATCCTTTACACGGCTGAACCATTAGTTTAGCAACGCTTAGCTTTAGCTAATGGGCGTAATATACGGACGGGGTCGAATGCGAATCTGAAATACTGAGGATTTTTTCCAATAGGTCTATGTGACCCAATTTAACTTGTTTCCTTCCGTTGTCTAACCATGCCATAAAACAGGTATCAACAGGTGTCTTGTTTTAGTAAATGACAATGTGCTGGCCCAATCCACACATTTAGACCTCAACACTTTGGAATCAGTGCCTTCATTAAGCAGCGCATCTGCAAAACACAAAGAGTGCCAACATTGATCAAACTAAATGCTAAGAAGGAAAGGACAAATGTTGGCCATAAAAAGAGATCCAGATGGCAAAAAAACAACTCCATCCAGGAAAATAATTTAGAATATTTTGTAACTTTTCAAAGATTTGGAAATGTGCCTGTTGTTTGTGATAAATATATTTATTACATGGCTTAGTTGAATACTCGATTCTGATTGGTCAATTCAGAACACGTGACACGTTGTTAATCCAGAACAGACAGACCGCTGTCAAGCACTTATTGACCGTTGTTAAGGACGTTCACATCTGCACAAACAAGTCCGTTCGATTTAACTGTATACAGTTTGGCCAAAAATGCAGTTTGCTTTTCTAACTGACAAGACAAGAGCGACAAGAAAACAGCGGAGAAGTAACGGGCAGAAACCCTCCTTTTTACGCAGCGGTCCAGACATAGACATCAAAACGGCGACTCATATTCAGTTGCCAGTTACTTTAGCATTAGGGCAGGGATATCTAGATACTTTCCAAGGTTTGACATAATGAATTGTGCTACTTTTAAAGCAAGCAGCGATGTTTTCAAATCTGTAATCAAAAAGCTCCTCAAAAACGCTATCGAAGCAGTTCCTGCCGTTGCTACGTTAGTTCAAACGGTAACAACGGACTATTTTTCTTAGCGGATGCATGTCAATTTAAATCAATACATACAACTATTTTTTAAAACCATAAAATCATTTTCTAAATCCATAAAAGCATTTCGATTAATATTGGGAGTCATGTTGTTACTTTGTTGAGAATGTGGCCGTGTAATAAGCGGGATAATGTGCAGCGATTATCCCTTACGTATTGCAGGCCGGTCTGGGACCAAATGCCAGATGTCCCCTCCTGTGGTTCATTACTGATAGTTGAAAGGGATTATTTAAAACGCTCATTGTGACTTCAATCAACATACAAATGTACCACTATAATGTGGTATATGTATAATGTATCCCAGTCATGATCCCAATGCAACAAAAAGGGATTTTGTTCTATTTCCATTTGAAAAACGTTTGGAATCAACTCTAAATAGCGTCAAATGTGGATGAAGTGCACCCTTTTATTTTCGAGCTATTTAACAAGGAAGTCAAATCTAATGTGAATAGCTGCAATCAGTATTCACAATGGATTGTACCTTCAACCAGAAATGTATGACGCCTGAACAAATCCTGTTAGAATTCTGAAGGTGTCAGATTCAATAGAGCAGTTATCCAAACTAAGCAGGGAAATGTGTGAGCGTTTTACTGCAGCTGAGAGGAGGCTGACCTTACAACAGCAACAGCAGATCTCCAAGTCAAAGCATGTGCTAACCTTTCAGACAGGGGGCCAAGGACCAACACCTTGCATTTGAATTAAGAATCATAAACAGGAAGTGACATTAACACTTTAGCAGCCTGGGCTAGAAAAACTTGAACTTTTTTTACATTTCATATAAGAACTAATAACTTAAAGTGGACCTATCATGCTATATTTGAAAGATATATTATAGGGCCATACCTATACAAAACATGTCTGTGAAGTTTTTTGCTTAAAATACCAAACAGATCCCCGATTGTAGCCATGCCTCACACTGCTCATACCCCTCTTTTGAAGCCCTGTTAGAGAAACGCGGATCTTGGGTCCTTAGCTTGAAAAAAAAGAAAGAAGAGGAGGCGGAGCTAATGCCTGAACAGAATTCTACCGGAGATAAAGTTAAATTCTGCTGTGATAAAACGCCATCCTGTTTAAACCACGTCAAAGATTATTTCTGAAACAGTATGGAGCTCAAATGCTTTTTCTCTTGCAGGTTTATCACAAGGTGAGTTCTTTTTTTTATTTATAATGTGCTCTCCAGTACAGGTTAGCTCTGAGTGTTAGCGAGGCTTGCTAATGTAAACAAAGACGTCCAAAACACGTCAGGCATTGTTTCTGATAGCAACTTTCTGTGGGTCCGCTGCCGATTTGACGTCAGTTCGGATGGAATCTGTATCCGCTCGTTGTACACCCGTTTTTAAAAAAAATGTGCGTACGGAGGAAAAGAGAGAGGGTTTTATTTTCTGACGCTGCGTGAGTTCCCCGACGCACCGGGGACACATATTTATGTATAAAAGACATCACAAAGTGCATTGTGCATGATAGGTCCCCTTTAAAGGTCACCAGTTATGCAAAATGTACTTTTTCATGTCTGTTATACATCGATATGTGTTGCCAGTGTGTTAAGAGATTGGGAAAGTTTCAGGAACAAAGATTCTCTCTCTTTTTGATCCATTTCTATAAAAACCTGTCTGAAAATGAGCTGATCAGATTTTGGCCACTTTATGATGTCATAACGATTTTTTGTCTTGTGTAACCATTAGCCAATCAGCAACCAAGGTAACCCCCCTCACCTTATCACCTGAATCTCCTCCTAGAGCACCATTGAGTTCTTTGTAACCAAATGTCTCTCAGAGGGGCGTGGGGAGGGGCTCCTTATTTTCATCTAAAGTAACAGACAGAGAATCAGCACTTTGGAAACAGGGCTGAAACAGAGGGCATTGTGGGTAATGCTGCAATGATCTGTTTGGTGTCAAAATACTTCAGAGACATGTTTTGTATATATCTGAGACCTGTAATATATTGATGAAAAACAGTATAATGGGGGAGCTTTAAGAAGTAACAATGCAGTGAGATAAAGGGTCTTGTTTTTATACAATTACAAGATCTGATGTATGTAATTATCCCTTCAAGAAATCTTACCAAGCAAATGTTCACTTGGCAGATTTCTTAATTACAAGCGAAAACATCTTGTTTTCATACAATTGTTTGACTTGCAGTTCCTCCAATGTGAGCCTTACCTCAGGCCAGTAGGAGATCACCATTTGTTCTCTTCCCTCCTCTTTTTGTTTCCCTCTCCTTCAAACCTCCCTCGCTTCCTCTCATCTCATCACATCTCCCACTTCACTCTCTCCTATCACCCTCTCTCCTCTCCTCCCCTCATGCAGCCTGTAGGTGGCATAGAGGCATGCACATTGGCACAGAGAGCGATCTGAAAACGCATTTATGCAAACACTCTGCTGTCTCTGTTCCAGGGCACTCCCGACTCATATGTCCTCTCCTCGCTCCAATTATCCTTTCCCCTCTTCTCTTTCTTCTCGCTTCCTTTCTTTTTCTTTGCCCACTTTCTGATCTGACACTCATTGTTCTGTCCATCCCTTGCTTGTTTCTCCTTCATCATTATGCCATGCCATGCCGTCCGTGCCAATCGCCTTAATTCCAGAGCCTCCTATGGCAGTGTGTATTAATTACACTGTGCCATGTGTACACAGGAGGAGAGGAGATGGGCAAAGGGAGGATGAGGGGAGACCTGTAGCCTCCTACAGCAACTCCAATGGTAAAATCTGCATTTTAACATTTACATCAGAGCAAGAACAGTCATGCTTTTGCTTTTTACACAAAGAAGGTTTTTACATGAAGTTATTTAAGTTATTTTGCTTTTCTTAACATCATGTAAACTACCGTCAACAAAACCTCTGATCAAAGGAAGGATGCAAGACTTTTATTCCTTATAAAAAATAATGAAATGGGACAACATTTGAGATTCACGCTTTGTAATCCCTCACCCCTCTCCTTTGTTCACTACCTCCCATCTCATCTCCTCTTCTTCATCCCTCCTTTTTTCACTACTTCTAATCTTATCTCCTCTTCTTCATCCCTACCTCCTTGCTCCCTTCTCTTCTTCCCTTCGTGTGTCCATTTTCTTCTTCTTCTTCTTCTTCTTCTTCTTCTTCTTCTTCTTCTTCTT
>CALSBZ010039376.1:0-14157 GCA_943591055.1 Gobionotothen gibberifrons | reverse complement strand
GGTAGATCATTTGTTTATATATCATTTGTAAGTCAATAATATTTAGTCTGGGTTTAGTCAGTGGGGAATGCTTAAGTGCGGGTACCCGGGCACTCACGGTGTGCAAGGTTAACCCAAGGGTTAGGGTCACATGCTGGAGGTCTTTAATCCATCCTTTAGGGGTCTTGGAGCCGCCAAAGAGAGGTGTATTTCCCAGTCGCTTTCCTGGAGGATGGAAATAACCGAAGTGCCCATGTTAGGGAGACATGCTGAGGTCTTTAGTCCGTCCTTTGATGCACTATTCAAAGCATTTTAAACACTGTTCCTGCCTTGTCAAGTGCTTTATTCGTTCATGTCCCATTGATGTACTTTAATTTGTATGTACATGTCTCTGTATTGTACACTGTTGTACAACACATAGACATATACCATGCACTTATTCCGACATCTGAAACACTATTTCTTCCTTGTCAAGTGCTGTTATGCGCCCTGGAAGTATCAGACTATTTAAACAATGCTTACCCAGGATTCAAGCACTTTTCCTGTTTATTCAATATACGTTTATCTGCCTAAAATAGTTGAAATTGAACGTAAACTATATAAAACACCACATCCGTGGCAATTAACCCATTTTTGCCCGCTATTTAAATTGACTTTGGTTGAAGGTATATATTGATATTATATATTGATATTATATATATATAGATGTATATATATATATATATATATATAGAGCATATCATTGATGCAGTCTTTCTGAACACTTTTAAAAGAAAATACTGCAAATTAAGAATATTTGTAATGTTCTGCACAGATAGCGCCTTAGCCTTAGCTTGAATTTGAAAATATGTGGCAACTTTATTAATGCAGCAAGATTTGTGTAAGGATACATGCTTCAATGGCTCTCTAGTAAACTGTGTTTTATGGTTGCTTGTATTATCCTCAGATAGTCGGACTCGAGTGCCGATTTTCAGGACTCATGACTCGACTCGGACTTGCGCACTGATTGACGCGACTCGGACTCATGAATTCTCGCGCACGATGACTTGGACTCGGACTCGTGAATTTTTCCCCCCACGATGACTCGGACTCGACTTGTACATTGACGCTCCGACTTGGACTCGGACTCGAGGAAGTTTTCTATGGAGTCTGATGTCCTCTATCATGGCGTGTGCACCTGCAAGGCGAGTTCACGTACTGGGCCCCGCTATTCCAGTCTAGAGATGTCTAGAGACACACCTGGCATCGTGTTGTATGCTTTCACACATTCTGCTTCCACATTGGAAAAGAGCAGCGCTCGTTATGTGGAAAAAAGATTGAAGAGAAGGCTCTGTAACACTCTAAGGATCGAGTTCAGACATATAGGCTGTCTTGAAATAGGAATCGACAAGCAGAATCGAGACTAAGATTTCTAAGTGATACCGATGGAGTCGAAATGTTGGAACCGGTAACCAACCCTAATCACACATGAAAAAGAAGGAAACGTAAAGCGGTCGCAAACAACAATGGTGGACACGGACAATTTGCGAATGAGTTCAGCCTTTTGTAAGCTGAATTTATCAATAATTTGTCAATAAATATGGGCGAAAAAAATCAATGAAATTAGTTTTAAATGGAATTATTTTAGTTTTGCTTTTCAAATCAACATTTTAACATATTACATTTGTTTTACTGATGAATGAACTCATTGATGTCGGGTTCAGGAGCCATTTTGCTGATGCCTGAGAGGAGACACCATCTTTATCTTTCTCTGATATCAGTATTAGGATGCAGCAGCAGAGACCTGGACCTGAACCTGAACCTGGACCTGCAGATGGACCTGAAGATGGACCTGGATCCAGCTGTGTGTCCTTGAAGAGTGACGGGTCTATGGGGTCTCCTCTTTACTTCAAAGCTGGACAAAGTGCTGATGAAAGGTAATAATTTAAAACTGGACTCTGTTACTATCTGACTCTCTTTGGAGAAGAGTAAATCCTGCTCCAACGTACCTCTCTTGAGTTGGTTTCTAATGACATCTATTTGTATTATGAATCATATTACGAGCAAAGACAGATTACTCTACCAAATTAAGACATTAATCATGGATTGTTTTAGACGACCCCCTCTTCTGTTTGACGGCAGGCAGCGAGCTGGTGATGGCATGAAGGGCGGCGTGAGGTGTCTGGTGTTTTTATTACTCTGTTCTTTATCAGGATCAGGATCCAGCAGCAGAGACCTGGACCCAGCTGTGAGTCCATGAAGAGTGACCTTTCTATGGAGTCTCCTCTTTACTTTAAAGCTGGACAAAGTGCTGATGAAAGGTAAGAATTTCAAACTGGACTCTGTTACTATCTGACTCTCTTTGGAGAAGGCACCACAAACTGGTTCCAATCAGCCTCCAGATAATAATGGGGCTTTCTGTTCCTTGCACCATCAGCTGCTGGGAGGCTTGATCGTGACGTGATCAGCTTCTTTCTGAGGAGTTCAGAGTTTATTCTCTCGGACGCTGGGACATTGTTCTGTTCAACATACTCTCACTCCCTAATCGTCCAATAGCGACGCTTGGTCAGGGTTCCGTGGCGTGCAGTTGTGACGCGCTGAGTCTCCTTCAGCTTCATAAACAGACCCAAAGAGCTTTCAACTGATTGCAATATATTCCCATCGGTGGCGGTATTTGGCGCTCAGGGAAGCACCGCATCGGTCCATGTTGGCGGTGTCGGTACCATATCTGCTCGGGTGCATATCCGTCGCTTACCAATGACGTCACGCCCAATGACGTCACGCGTTGTGATTGGCTGTACGGTAATTTAGACAGGGGTGCTCGGGGCGATGTGTTTGCGGCCTGCCAGTAAACCCAAAGCAGAAGAAAAAGAAGTGACGTCAGCGGCTTCATTTGCCTAATCTTCCCTGATGGCTTCCACAGGATTGTTAACATCCTCGTGGATTCATCTTCTTATTACAGACACATGCATTTCCAAACATTCGGTCTACCTACGCTGTAAAATGTATTATCTCTTCGATTTACACACGGCATCTATTGCACGTCTGTCCGTCCTGGGAGAGGGATCCCTCCTCTGTTGCTCTCCCTGAGGTTTCTCCCATGTTCCCCTTTAAACTGTGGGGTTTCTCTGGAAGTGTTTCCTTGTACGATGTGAGGGTCTAAGGACAGAGGGTCTAAGGACAGAGGGTCTAAGGACAGAGGGTGTCGTTTTCTTCTCATACTGATATTCTGAACAATCTGTGCTGTTGTATTAGCTGTAAAATGTCTTTACTGTTGGGTATTTTTTGTATTTGTACAGCACTCTGGCTCGACCAAAAATCGTTTATAAATGTGCTATATAAATAAAACTTGATTTGATTTGATTTGATTTGAAAGGGTGTGCGCCAAGGACCAATAATTTCACCATATATGTAAATAATCTCTAATAATTTATCAAATGCTGCTTTCCATTTTTATGCAGATGATACTGTTATTTATTGTTCATCCTCTTCTATAGAGCAAAGTCTTGATTTCCTCCAGTCTGCCTTTGATGTTCTTCCATCCCATTTATCTCAACTCAAGTTAGTATTAAATGCAGACAACTCCAAACTTATTTTCTCCCCAACATTTGTACTGTTCAAGGGACTGACATTGACATTGAAAGGGTCACTACATACACATATCTAGGTTTTATTATTGATCAGAACTTATCTTTCAAGTCACTGAAAATATTGTTTTAAAATTAACAAGCAACGTTTTTTACCAGTATTGGATTCTGGTGATCTGCTTTACATGAATGCCTCTGACCAGTGCCTAAAGAGTTTGGATACTGTGTACCATTGTGCATTATGTTTTATTACAGATATATATATGTCAGGAAAGTGAAGTGTTAATTAAAGAATGTTAATGAAGAACTGAATTGCATAGAAGAGAAAGTTAAAAAGGCCCCACTGATCATCTACTCTCTGAGACGATTCCAGGGATGCCTGACTTGAGTTTCTAGCACCAGGGAAAGTGGACAAAAGTGCCCGAGATCAGCCTCTTAATTTACCCAGGGCATAGTGCTGGGCTTTGGGCATGAAAATTCAGGAAACTCCCCTGAGTATTTTATTAAATATCTGAACTTTGGAGAGGAGTTGGGGGGGACACGACACATCCGTAACTTCCTGTTTGAAGTTGTTGCTATGGAAACAACATGACGGAGAAAAAAGTAATATCTTCTACATATAATAACGGACAAAGTAAAGAATGAAGTGTAGTGTTAACTTCCTGTTTGAAGTTGTTGCTATGGAAACAACATGACGGAGAAAAATGTAATATCTTCTACATATAATAACGGACAAAGTAAAGAATGAAGTGTAGGCTATGCTTAAATGTTCGTAATTTGACCTCTTGACAATATGACGGATATGACGGATGACGGATGCGACGGATATGCACCCGAGCAGATATGGTACCCCGAGCAGATATGGTACCGACAGGGGCAGTTAAAGGCAATGTGAGCGTCCGTTCCCATTGGATAACGGAGGATTTTACACCCGGAATTAAGTATTCTCTTTCCTGTCGATTTATTTGACAGTGATATCTGCACTACTCAACTAAAAAACACCAGATTATCCTTGTTAATTAAACGACATTGATAGGTTTAAATAGTTTTTCCCCTTCGATTCGGAGAAACAAATATTTTTCGCAGTTTAGGATGGCCGAAGACACTACACTACCCATAATCCTCAGCTATCGTTTGGGACGAACCAGTCTGCTTTGCTTGACAAACCCCCGTGATTAGTCCTCAAGCTCTGTGATTGGTTGACCTCCGACTGTATTCCATATGAAAAGAAACGTTTGAAAATCTTGAAATCTTGAAAGGGATGTGCAAAATAGCCATCATATACGGTCTTTGATGAAAGATTAGAGAATAATGAGTAATGAATATTAGGGGTGTAACGGTATACGTACCCGTACCCAAATTATTCGGTACGGGCCCTTCGGTTCGCTACATGTGTGTACGGAAGTGTACCGAAGTGTACCGAACGAATATAACATTAAACGTAAACAATTGAGAACGTGAACAACTTCTTGGAAGTAATCTCAGGTGCTGCGTCGCAGCGTTTGAGTAGCATGTTCCTGCAGCCCATGCTCCGGGCAATTTCATTGTTCAACTAACATTGGTTACGCGGCTGGCAATACATCAAACGTGCACACTCATTTGAAAAGGCATCACCCGAACGTGAATATCACCGGTACCAAAAGAAACTAGAGAATGCAATTCCTGAAGAAATTGCTAGTGGGAATGCTTTATGCTGAAAAGCTGACGCTAAACTGCTATGATGAAATGTAATGTGTAAGAAGAAAGTGAAGAATTTAGATTGAAATGATACATGAACACTGGGGGCTTGAATGTGTGATGAGAGAAGGAAAGAAAGAAAAAAGGCTTGGAATAGCAGCAGAATATTTGAAGTGCAAACTTTTGAACTAACTTGATGGCGAATGATCTGTCGCCATGGCAACGGTATTTGATGACACCCCATAATACGCTTAGATGCGTTGATAGCTGCATCGTTACTAAACCTGTGAAGTTTTGGGGCGTTTGGAGCAGTTTCACTGAAGTTATGAGAAAACCGTGTTTCATGGCAAGCATTGTGTTGCCATGGCAAATCTCAAAACTGCCCCGTAGATGTCTTCAAGGCTGGACTGTTGGCACACATGTGAAGTTTGAGCACGTTTTGAACATTTTCATAGGAGTTATAGCGACATCATATTTTATGGCGAGGGATGCGTTTCCATGGAAACGGCATATGGTGAGATCTCAGATTTGGTGTAGAGCTGTTGAGGCATGGACCGGTGATATACAAGTGAAGATTGGGGGACGATTGGACCGTGTTGATGGGACTTACAGCGACATCATTTTTCATGGTGAATGATCCGTCACCATGGCAACGACATTTGATGACACCCCATAATATGCTTAGATGCGTTGATGGCTGCATCATTACCAAACCTGTGAAGTTTTGGGGCGTTTGGAGCAGTTTCACTGAAGTTATTAGAAAACCTTGTTTGAAGGCGAGCATTGTGTTGCCATGGTAACGGCATTCGAAGAAATCTCAAAACTGTCCCATAGATGTCTGGACTGTTAGCACACAGGTGAAGTTTGAGCACTTTTTGAACATTTTCATAGGAGTTATAGCATGAGGTTACATTACTCTCTCTCTTCTCTCTCTCTTCTCTCTCTCTCTTCTCTCTCTCTTCGGCATATGATGATGACACCCCATAATTGAGTAGAGCTGTTGAGGGCAGGACCATTAACCATTACCTGAAGTCTGCTGCTCTGAGCATGTCAGTTGGAGTGATGACATCATCGTGTTCCATGACACAGGTGTTTCTATTTGAGCTAACGAGTCGTCCAGAGATCAAAGGGTTCCATTGTTCTGAATGAGAGATGAACCTCTTACATGTGAACGTTTTGTTGAAGAACCGTAACAGATATCTGTGAAATTTCAAAACGTGAAGCATGTCAAGGAAGTTGAGTATCTGAAGTGTAATTTTTGTGTAGTTTCGGGTTAATAATGTGGCCTTTTTGGCAGTTTAACTAACTGTGCGGCTGCTGCTCTGAGGAAAGATCAGCCTGAAATTAGAATGGGCTTGAATGGAGGCATGTTGAATGTTTTTGTCACTTCATGCCCTCAAGAGGCAGTTTGTTTAATTATTTTTTGCTTAATTATTTGTCATTTTTCAAGCTACGAGATGTTTTCCTACGTTTGTCATGAAAAATGATGTCTCAGGAATGTAGGGTTTGGGAATTATGGCAGTTTTAAAAAGAAATATGAAGGCCTATTTCAAGATTTCCTCCACTCTAGCTGTGACATCACGCACTCTAGTTAATGTTAAAATGTGAAGAAAACCTCTTAAACAAGGTCTGAACAACAATTTAATATCTCTAAAAGTAAGAATCAGATTTAAAAGTTATTTTACACGAATAATGTCAGAAAGATGTGTAACATTTTAAAGTTGGAATGAGGTTTCAGAGTGAAAGTATGAATGAACAGTTAGCAGTTGAATTTGCATGAAGATTTGTTGAAGTCTGAATATTCCTCCATTGACTTCAATGTTAAAAATTTGATGAATTATGGGATGTATCTCTGGAATTATGAAAGTTATGAATGAGAAAAGTAATAGCCATCGATTCCCGACCGAGCTGAACGTTTTGATGTTTGAACTGAGTTTCTGCGATGTTCAATGCGGGAGGAGAAGCGCGGCAAAATACCGGCGGAATAATAATAACAATTTGTGCGTAGAAGAACAGTTAGTTGGAATGCTGTTAACAGCATTCCCACTAAATAATGTTAACAGCATTTCCACTAAAAAAGACTGAAGTGCAAACCCAACTCCCACTAGCATTTAAGCCTCCACCACTCGCAAAAAGTTCAGACCGAGCCAAAGCTATTACAAACGCCAAATATCCTCATGTTGCCATGTTAGCAAAGCGCTACCTGGCTGTATCTGCTACCTCTGTCCCTAGAGAGGGTGTTCTCCACAGCAGGAGACATCGTTAGTGCCAGCAGATCTGCCCTCTCGGCAAGCAAGTTGATCTTTCTTAAAGAAACATGAAAATACAATGACAAGCTAGTCCTAATGTCAAACTGGCTGCTTAGGTACTAGTACAGTACAGTTCAAATACAGATTATTTCAGTTCATCGAAATGCTACACCTTAATGTTTATTTTATTATATTTTGTATTTATTTGAGTGAATATTCACAGTTTAATAATAATTTTAAAAAAAACTAAAAATATTTTATGTTTTGTGATAATTGTACCGAAAACGTACCGAACCAATAGTGCTGGGGGGAAACGATTATTTTGAAAACGATTAATCGGGCGATTATTTTATCGATTAATCGATTAATCTAACGATTTTTTTTTCTGTTTTCTGTTATTTTTCTAATAAAAAACATAATGTATCTCAAATAAATACCAAAAAACATTACTTCATTCATGACAACTGCGCACCAGCTTAAGTGCAGCCCTCGCCTGGACATTGCTTGGCTCCGTTAGTCGACATACATTGATACTATAAGCTGACTAACGTTAGTCTAATGTTATGTTTGACTCATAAACGACCACAACATGAGTTAGCTCTCTGTGCAGTTTGTTCGTTCCGGGTTAGTAGCGGCTAGATAGCGGTGTTCTGCAGACGTAAACTAGCTACCATTCCAGACAACATTAAATGCTGACAAGCGTAAACTAACACACAACTGGCGCCGCTAGCTAGGTAGCTAACATTAACTACTAGCCAACCAAGCACGAACAAACCGCACGGAGAGCTATAAGATAGTTAGCACTACCGAAGTGCACATAACTCAAGCTGCACAACACACTAGGGCTGTCCCGAATACTATTTTTCGGGCTCCGGATATTCGGTAGTAATCAGCAGCGAATATTCGACCCGCACGAACCGCTTCAACACGTGTATTTTTGGTGTATTCACGGCATTCATTTTGTTATTCTACAGTATTGTTGTTTTATAGATATTAACCCAATTTGTGTTCTTTGAATAAAAAGGATATCGCATTGTGTTTGTTACTTTCGTTACAGTTGTATATGTCTTAAGTGTAATTTGGCTTGGCTTCCTATTTATGAATATGCTTTTATTTTGAAGGAGAGGTAGCGCTGTTGACAGGAAGTTGTTGTTGCTATGGAAACAACGTGACGGAGATTAACGGAGAAAAGTAATATCTACATATAAAGACGGAGAAAGTAACAAATAACAATGCCTTTGCGTTTTGGACTGCATTAAAAGTATTCCCATGCTTTTGAAGACCTAGGGCGAGATGTTTTTCTTTGGGGGCTCCATAGTGTTTGAAGTGCGATTGCGAACTGCTTGTTGTTGTTTTGGGTGACCCACGTGTGTGTGGCGATGCGTCGACGAGGAAATATGTCGTCGACGATATTTTGAAGACGACGCGTCAACGTCGTCGACGCGTCAACGTCGTCGACGCATCGCTACAGCACTACGAACCAAACTGTGACCTAAAAACCGAGGTACGTACCGAACCGAAATGTTTGTGAACCGTAACCCCCCTAATGAATATACTTTATAGGGATCTGCAGATAAATGTTTAGTCTTCTCAAGCACCAACTACCAAATATCTCGCCTGATTGTTGGCACTTCACAATCACCTTCCCTGAATTTTACTCAGGTGTAACTAAAGTCTGATTTAAGGGTTGTTTATATTTCACATCATTAATCAGAATCTGTAAAGTAACAAAAATACATGTAGTGGAGTAAAAATACCAGGTTAACCTTAAAGCCCCTGTCACACTGTCCCGAAATTGACACCCGATGGACACACGAATATGGATTTGTGAACTTCACACGAAGATGGCCCCGAACCACACACGAAGGCAACATTTACATTACATTTAAGACATACAACTGCAACGAAAGTTACAAAAACAATTATTTTAAAGTACTATGATACTGTACTGATATTTTCAGACTTTGTTCTTTACTTTATCCGTCTTTATATGTAGAAGATATTAAGTTTTCTCCGTAGTGTTGTTTCCATAGCAACAACAACATCCTGTCAACTCGCCTTCAAAATAATATATTATCCTTTTCAGTTTCACAGAACACAAATTGGGTTATTTACATAATATGTTTACATGATTTTGTTGTGCAATAAAACAACCCGATGGACACACGATAAAGGAAATGTTCAAATTGGGCTCTGATCGTAGCAACATCAGTGCCGGTCAAAGGTCTTCTTTGTTATTTATTGAGCTTTAAAACAAATGAATAAGGACTATATATAAAATACACGGAGCCTCTCTTTTTCCTCCCTCTCTTCTGACAGTGTCAGTGTCTGTCTCTCATGCAGCAGCTGATCCAGTAATGAGTGACCCGGCCGACAGTAAAAATAAACATATTTATAACTAGTTTAGGTAGTTTGAGAGGTAATTAAAATAGCTAAGGGCGATGATCTGACTTGAAGTGTGTGTTTTGCTCGGTTCACCGCTGCATCACAGCGGGAGGAGCTGCAGGTGAGCAGCGGAGTTTTTCAGGCTTCGGCAGCAACTTCGTGAGCGGTGGCAAAATCTTTGTCATGCCAAAAAATTGCCGAAGGACCTTGCGAAGGTTCATTTTCGTTTTGAATTTGTGTGTCAATGTTGCCCTTCGTAAGGGCATCGTGAGGGCATCTTGTTCTCATCGGTGCCATCGGGCATTTGCCCCGATCAGAGTGAGGGCGAATGCCCGATGGCACCGATGATAACAAGATGCCCTCACGATGCCCGATGGCACCGATGATAACAAGATGCCCTCACGATTTGACAAGATGCCCTCTCGAGTGCCTTACGAAGTTGCCGCTCACGAAGTTGCTGCCGGAGCCTGAGAAACTCCACCGGCGCTCATACGATGGCTTAAGATGCCCTCACGAATGGCCCGATGCTGTTACGATCAGAGCCCAATTTGAACATTTCCTTTATCGTGTGTCCATCGGGTGTCAATTTCGGGACAGTGTGACAGGGGCTTAAAGAAAGCCCTCAGGATTATCAAAGACCCCATCACCCCAGCCACAAACTGTTCTGTCTGCTACCGTCTGGCATTTCATGGACTAAAACCACCAGACTTACCCCCTGATCCCACCGGGAGCGTCTGCGCTGCGTTACGTTGTGGCTACGCCGTGCTGCGACCTCCTCCTGCGTCGTAACCCACCAGGCGCGTTTCAAAACGTTGCGGAAGCGGAGCGTCATATGTGCAGCCTCGCAGTTGATGTTGATTTTGGAATATTTCCTGGACATTTGTACTTCTACAAGTAGGCTACGTAGTTACATGGTTTATGTTTGTGTCTGTTTAAATCATGTTTATTGTTGTTATTTCCTATTTTGTTGTGTTGTAGACTACAGACAAAGTTAATAATAATTGTAATATCCCAGTTATAAACGACATGAATCAAAGATATGTTGCTGTATTTTAGTGGTAAAACAATGCATTCATCATCATAATTATTCTATATATATAATTGACACAGTGCCTGTAAACCGGAGGAGAACGCTGGCATTTCTCCTCCTACTTGAAAGACTGGAGGGATAGGGGCTGCAAAAGTGTGTGTGTATATATGCTATATATGGTCTGAACGTTCCACTTCCTGCCTGCCCGACATTACCTTACGGCTGCGCCGCGTCAAAAATAGGATTCATCCTATATTTTAGAAATTCCTTGCGGCGAGGAGCTTCTGGGACGCGTCGAGTCGCGTCGAGTCGCGGCGTAGCGGGTCTGGTGGAATAGCACCCATTGACTAGAGTGGCCGCGATCGCTAAAAACCCCGCAGACGGAACGTAGCGTGGTATTTACTTGCACTATTTTTTTTTGTATATTTAAACCAATCAATATTGTGTAATTAATTGAGTTGATGAGTAGTGCAGATATCACGGTAAAATCAATCGACAGTAAGAAGAATACTTACTTCCGGGTGTAAAATCCTCCGTTATCCAATGGGAATGGACGCTCACATTGCCTTTAACTGTCACCGACATGGACCGATGCGGTGCTTCCATGAGCATCAAATACCGCCGCTGATGGGAATACATTGCAATCAGTTTAAATCTCTTTGCGTCTGTTTATGAAGCTGAAGGAGACTCGGCGCGTCACAACTGCACACCAAGGGACCCTGACCAAGCGTCGCTCCTGGACGATCAGAAAGTGAGACTGTGTTGTTCTGTTAGCTCTTGGGTTCTTCTAACTTACTCCATCTTTTCAGAGATGTTTCTTTTATTATTGTGTTGTTGTTGTTGTTGTGTTGTTTTTTTCTCTGTTGGAAGTCAGATGTCCTCTAGTGGGACGCTAAAGAAGAACTGGACATCTGAAACTGATGTGAAGCTAAAGAAAGAGCAAACTGATCCATGAACTGGAACCAGAGAGAATCTGCTATAACTCACTTTGTTCACTTTGACTTGTTTCAGGAAGCAGCGGAAGAGACCTGGACCTGAAGATGGACCTGGATCCAGCTGTGAGTCCATGAAGAGTGACAGGTCTATGGATCCCCCTATTGTCTTTAAATCTGGACGTCCTGCAGAGGGAAGGTGAGAATGTAAAGTGTGTAACGTGATCAGCTTCTTTCTGAGGAGTTCAGAGTTTCTTCTCCCGGGCCCTGGGACATTGTTCTGTAGCTCTTTGGTTCTTCCAACTTACTCCATCTTTTCAGAGATGTTTCTTTGATTCTTGTGTGGTAGTTGTTGTGTGGTTGTTGTTGTTGTTCAAATCAAATCAAATCAAATCAAGTTTTATTTATATAGCACATTTATAAACGATTTTTGATCGAGCCAAAGTGCTGTACATATAATAAAAATAGCCTACAGTAGGGACACTTTGCAGCAAATACAACAGCACAGATTGTTCAGAGTATCAATATGAGAAAAACTACACCCTCTGTCCTTAGACCCTCTGTCCTTAGACCCTCTGTCCTTAGACCCTCACATCGTACAAGGAAAAACTTCCAGAGAAAACCCACAGTTTAAAGGGGAAAAAATGGGAGAAACCTCAGGGAGAGCAACAGAGGAGGGATCCCTCTCCCTGGACGGACAGACGTGCAATAGATGCGGTGTGTAAATCGAAGAGATAATACATTTTACAGCCTATAGACCGAATGTTAGGAAATGCGTGTGTCTGTAATAAGAAGATGAATCCACGAAGATGTCAGCTACAATCCTGTGGAAGCCATCAGGGAAGCAGCACGACACGACCCAGGCAGGACCGCAGCGATAGGTTCAGCCACAACCCGAGGTTCACGACTTAGTCCAGAGCTCAGGATAGAGGATCAAGGGCACAGGGCTACCGCAAGACGATCTGCCTCGACTCCGGAACCCGGCGTAGATATAGATAAGAAAAAACAAGAAAAAGAGATTTGGCTGGGTTAATCGGAACCAGAGAATACACAGACACAGACAGAGAGGGAAAAGGTCATTGGGTAAACGTTATTCTTGATAACCCTCAAGAAAAGATCTCCTGAACCTCCCCACGCAATCTATCAATTCTGACCCCTCAAGTGTACAAGTGAATTTAGAATAGTTGTTCTTCTCTTATATGAGAAACAAGGGTATGAAAAGAAAAAAGCCAGAAACAGAGGAAGGGAGGCACAACGTGGCTACGTACATGCACTCTCCTAAATGTTAAACGAGTAAGAGGTGAAGAAATACAAAGCCTGAAACTGTAATGAAAAGGCACCACAATGCTTCCCCTTGGAATAGGGTTGGAAAAATGTATGAAAAAGGAGACAGGGGATACTGGTGAAGAGGGACAACAGTGAATAGGCAGTAGGAGAGGCCTAAATGCACTCTCCTGGATTGAGATTAAAGGAAAGTACTGGGGAACCAAAAAGTACAGGAGGAAAGGCCCAACGAGTCAACGTAAACACACTCTCATAGAATAGTTCAAAGTAAACGGGGTAGGAAGAATATAGTAGGAAACAGAGCTGTTGTTGTTGTGTGTTTGTTGCTCTGCTAGAAGTCTGAAACTGATGTGAAGCTAAAGAAAGAGCAAACTGATCCATGAACTGGAACCAGAGAGAATCTGCTATAACTCACTTTGTTCACTTTGACTTGTTTCAGGAAGCAGCGGAAGAAACCTGGACCTGAAGATGGACCTGAAGATGGACCTGTAGATGTACCAGGATCTGGACCCAGCCGTAAAAGGCGAAGGTTTGTGACCCGGCTGACCTGATGAAAAGAGTCGAGTAGAGCTCGGCCCCCTGGCTGTGAAACATTTCTTATTTAGATCTAAACCGTGAAATATGATTCCTGATACCTTTGAGGCAGAAATAGGAAATGCAGTAAAATAATACTATTTTTAAAATCAAGTAAATCATTTCTAAACCAATAAATAATTCAACATCAATAAAGTGTACTTTTCAAATATAATTAATGAGAATGAAATCATGAATAATCTTTGGGAGGATATCAAGTGAAGAGTGATGAAAGGGTCCAAGTGAAGTCACAAGTCAGTTAAAGTCAAAGGTAATTTACAAGTGTTTTTTGAAGACGAGTTAAAGCCATGTGACGCCAGGAGTGATGAGCGATGTGATTAAAGTGATGTGAGTCCAGAACTCTTCCTATTATTTTTTTCTCTGTAATACTGAACAGATCAAACGGAGCAGGGACATTTCTGTTGAGGATTGAGGACCCAGAGCCATAAACCACCAGGAACAAGGACTCCTTTATCTGTCCG
>CALSBZ010039375.1:0-15958 GCA_943591055.1 Gobionotothen gibberifrons | reverse complement strand
AGAAACCTCAGTCCTCACAGCCTCATCAAAGACCAACTGATCACATGGAAACAGAAGCTGATGGAGATGACTGTCTAGGACCAGAACCAGCCAGGAACTCGGATCAGGAGAGCAGTTTACAACAAAAGACTGAGGACCACACTGGAGACTCTTCTGAAGAAACTGATGACTCTTCTGAACCTGACACTGACCACAGTGCTGATTGGAAGGAGACCAGAGAACCTGCCTCAGGCTCAAACTCACTGAAAAATAGACAAGAATCTGTCAGTGATCCCCGACGTAGTGCTGAAAAGAAACCATTCAGCTGCTCAGTCTGTAAGAAAGCTTTTAAACATAGAACACATCTAAATCAACACATGAGAATCCACACAGGAGAGAAACCATTCAAATGCTCAGTTTGTGAGAAAGCTTTTTCACTGAATACACATTTAAAGACACACATGAGAGTCCACACAGGAGAGAAAGCACACATCTGCTCAGTCTGTAAGAAAGCTTTTTCACATAGTGGAAGTTTAAAGGCACACATGACAGTCCACACAGGAGAGAAATCATTCAAATGCTCAGTCTGTAAGAAAGCTTTTTCACGGAGTGGATATTTAAAGACACACATGATATTCCACACAGGAGAGAAACCATTCAAATGCTCAGTCTGTAAGAAAGCTTTTCTACAGAGTGGAAGTTTAAAGGAACACATGACAGTCCACACAGGAGAGAAACCATTCAAATGCTCAGTCTGTAAGAAAGCTTTTTCACTGAGTGGACATTTAAAGTCACACATGAGAGTCCACACAGGAGAGAAAACACACATCTGCTCAGTCTGTAAGAAAGCTTTTTCACACAGTGGAAGTTTAAAGATACACATGACAGTCCACACAGGAGAGAAAACACACATCTGCTTGGTCTGTAAGAAAACTTTTTCACACAGTGGAAGTTTAAAGACACACATGAGAGTCCACACAGGAGAGAAACCATTCAAATGCTCAGTCTGTAAGAAAGCTTTTTCACAGACTGGAAGTTTAAAGACACACATGAGAGTCCACACAGGAGAGGAAATATAAAGCTGCAATGTTTGTGACAAAAGATTTAAATGGCGTGGTCGTTTCCAAAGGCACAAGTGTGTTGATCGTCAGTCCTCATAGCTTAATGAAATTCAAACTGAGGATAACGGAGAGGCAGAGCCTCCAATCAGCAGCTCAGCTGAACACATGGAAACAGAAGCTGATGGAGAGGACTATGAATGAGTCTTATGACAGTTCACACGTGAGAGAAATCCGTCTGACTGGATTAACATTGTTGTACAACATCCATATAAGACTTAAATGAACTCCATCTTTATCAACATAAGTGGACAATATGTTTAATGTTTTTGTCATTCTGATGTATACGTTAACCACTGACTGTTGATGAACCATTTTTATTTGGATTGAGGGCTCCAAGTTTCCATATAGAGGTATAGGATGATTTGATGTATTGCTCTTTATTTCTAAATGTTTTGTATCATTGCTATCCTGTTAATGAGCCCTGTTTTACATAAATGTACCTGTTATCGGAGTGTTTTTGCTTCTGTAACTGTAAGGGAATACATTTTCCTATTTTGTATCCTGATGACCTAATGCCGTTACATGTAATACGTTACTCCCTAAGCCTGTTTTCACCCATCTGCAACCGATTCGCTAATAATCACAAATGTTAATTTTAGGGCCGGGACTCGATTAAAAAAAATGAATCTAATTAATTAGAGGCTTTGTAATTAATTAATCGAAATTAATTGCATTTTTAATCTCATATAAATATTTGACCTGAGAACGGTGAGAAGCAATTTTTTTCACATGAATTTTAGTATACCATTGAACAATGACTGAATACATAAGCTTAAGCAACAAAACATTGTTTATTTTTTTTCAAGGTGGTACTTAACCAAGACCAACAGAAAAGTGCAATTTTTGCCATAAAGTGTAGCAATAGCATAGGAATATAGTACATTTCAGAGATTCAGGTAGCCTATAGGTAGGTAGACCTTCTGTAAACTATAACACTTTGTTTTGAAGTAAAACACAATACTTTCAAGTACATTCAGAACATTGGAAACCCTGACTATTAGAAAACATCTCTCTGTTGCTTCAGAGGCCATAACAGACTTTGTTGATTTACCAACAGTTTTTTGCAGCCCCTTATCTTCTACCACTCCAAGTGGTCTACAGTCGAGTGCAATCCAGTGAGCCAGGGAGTTGGTTATTTGTTCAGACGTGGACTTAGTTATCCTGGCCCTGAAACCAGTCATCTGGTTGAGTATGGGTTGGGTGTACTGTGGGTCCTCCTTGTACTCGGAGTCGGGCTAACGTCCACGCTAGCTTCCACGCTAGCTGCTATATGTTTAGCATTGAGGTGATACTTGAGGCTTGATGTGCTGCGGTGATATGCGAATTCCTTTTTGCATAATTTGCACACAACCGTGCTCTTATCGACGCTTCCATCCGTCCGTTTTTTAAAACAAAATGTCCCATCCACGGGGCCAACCAAAGCGGTCTCATCAGCTTCTTCGTTCATGTTTGAATTGTTCACTGTGGTTTGTTGTTTTCTGAAGTCATGAACGTTAGTTGGTGCTCCAGTATAATAGATTAAAGAAAAAATATCTTCAACAACAAACAAAAAAGTCCATCATCTGTCATCACCTTTCAAAAGTAATTTCGGACAATAGAAGTCTCTGCAATGTGGTCTCTTGTCTTCCCTGTATTATTTTTCATGTCCACTAGATGGCGCTCGGTAGGATTAAAGCACTGATATTCAGGATCTAGTAATCTTGAAAAGTCGTAATCTGGATCAGGGTGATCCTATCCTGAATTGCTTTGAACTCCAGGGACAAAATGTGGCCGACAAAAAATGGGATTTCAAAATCTGATCGGATCTGATGGAGATTAAAAGTTTTGAACTCTTGGGCCCCGGTCATTACTTGTATGCACTCATACATTGAATGCTCCATCCTGTGTTAAATGTTGGAACTGCATTATACATTCAACTTGTGCAGATACAATTAAAACAAACAAGATACATTATGGCTCCAACACTTCCCTTTCTTTGGTTCTTCTTCCTCATGCATTGTTTTGTTGGACCTATTCTTGGTTATTTTAATCTCTCTCTTTGGACAATCTGATCGCTATGCTTTGTGATTCCCCCCACACTGACTATACTTTGGTTCCTTCTCAGTTTCTACCACTGCACAACTTATCCCTATATTTGCCGCAAATCACCAAGGCCCAAGAGTTCAAAACTTTTAATCCCTATCTGATCAAATCAGATTTGGATTTTGGGGAGTTCAAAACCAAAAAACAGGATTAGGATCAATTTGATATCCGATCAGATCAGGAAATCCAATCCAAGCTTTAATCTGGATCAAATCTTCAAAACGGGGAGTTCAAACCGACAACACCGGATTGGGATCAGTTTGATCCCAAAAAACAGGATTATCCTGATCCCACCAGAGGGGTGGATTTCCAGTGGATTACCAGAGCAAAATGTACTGTACAATTGATTTAAAAATATGTTTCAATATAAATAGGATGGCAAAGTTTAACTGAAATAATACACCATGTTTAGCCTTCATGGCAAATCAATTTTATTTTTCATTTTTTGCTCACGTTTGTGGTGGCCTATTTTGTTTTCAACCAAATGTTAATGACATAAATGTTTATGCTCATAAAAGTATCACAACAAAGATTGTCAATCACAAATGTAATTTAGATTAAAGAAAAAATATCTTCAACAAAAAAACAGTCCATCATCTGTCATCACCTTTCAAACGTAAGTGCGGACAATAGATGTCTCTGCAATGTGATCTCTTGTCTTCCTTGTATTATTTTTCATGTCCTCTAGATGGCGATCTGTAGGATTAAAGCACTGATATTCAGGATCTAGTAATCTTGAAAAGTCGTAATCTGGATCAGTCTGATCCTATCGTGAATTGCTTTGAACTCCAGGGAAAAAATGTGGCCGACTTGTCTGATCCTGGATCACACAAAATGGGATTTCAAAATCTCATCGGATCTGATGGAGATTAAAAGTTTTGAACTCTTGGGCCCAGGGCATGTCTTCAGACCAAAGAACTGTGACCAAACTTACAACATCGTCTGCACTGTATTGGCTTGGGTTCAAACATCCTCAATTGCCGTGTACACACTGGAGTACTTTTCCCCTTTAGTTCAGTTAGTACCCCTTATGTTGCGTTCACACCAAAAAGAGTACCTAGTGCCGGGAACTTTTACCCCCATTTGTAGTGCCTGCTAGAGAGGTGGTACTATCCTGGGGGGAAAAAGTGCCCAAGTTCTGATTGGCTGGGTGAATTGCAAACCACGGCCCGTAAAACTTTTGTGTTTTTCCCCTTCAATTCTGAGAAACAACTTGTTTTCTCTGAAATGTGGAGCACCAAAGAGACTACACTACCCACAATCCCCAGCTATTGTTGTGACGACGACTGTCCGCTTTGACAAACCTCGTGATAAGTCAACAAGCTCTGTGATTGGATGAAAAAAAAATCACTTTCCCACAGAACTAAACTGCATTCTCAATTACGTTTAGCTAGAAACGTATTTTCTCCCACGTTCCATTTGTTATGAACGTATCTTAAATACGTTTATTTTCTACATATCTTTGCCATTTATTGTATTGCTTATAATAATGATAATAGTCATTTATAAATATCATTTCAGAGCACACATTTGAAATCGAGAATCGGGCTCGATATATGGTTGAATTAAAATCAGTAGACGAGGCTGTAATTTCTCCAGCTGTTACTCTCATGAGCGAGGCAGAAAATAATAGTTTTAACATGCCAAAAAGCTGCTGTGTCGTTTATTGCACCTCAAACATTAAAACAAATCCAGAGTTACGTGTTTCTGTAATAATAATAATAATAATAATAAATGGAATTTATAAAGCGCCTTTCAAGGGACCCAAGGTCGCTGTACAGGGTGGACAGACAACACAAAACAGACAGTGAGGAGCGAACAAACAAGAAAACAAATAAGGAAGCCAGGGGACCAGGAAAGGACTAGGGTCCGAAGGCCATGGTGAACAGGTGGGTTTTGAGAGACGATTTGAAGATGGCCAGTGAGGCAGCATTCCAGATCTCAGAGGGAAGTGCATTCCAGAGGGTAGGGGCAGCAACACTGAACGCCCTATCACCCACAGTACGAAGGCGAGAGCGGGGGATGGAGAGGAGGCCCGTGTCTGAGGACCGCAGACTCCGAGAGGGGGTGTAGGGATGTAGGAGGTCTGTTAGGTACTGGGGGGCGAGGGTATGGAGGGACTTGTACGTGAGGAGGAGTGTTTTGTAGTGAATCCGGGACTTGACCGGCAGCCAGTGGAGGTGGATGAGGGTGGGGGTGATATGTTGCCATGGTTTAGTGCGGGTGAGAAGCCTGGCGGCAGAGTTCTGGACATATTGGAGCCTGGCCAGGGATTTGCTGGGAACCCCGGACAGGACTCCATTGCAATAGTCCAGACGGGATGAGATGAAGGCGTGAATGAGTGTTTCGGCCACAGAGTCGGAAAGTGAGGGGCGGAGTCTGGCAATGTTTTTGAGATGATAGAAGGCGGATTTGGTGATGGATCTGATATGAGCCTGGAAAGAGAGGGTGGAGTCCAGGATGACTCCCAGGTTGCGGACTTCAGTGGACGGGGAGATGGAGCAGCCGTCAATGTTGAGAAGCAGGTCACCGACCTTCTGGAGCTGCGCCTTGGGAGCCACAATCATGAGCTCAGTTTTGTTGCTGTTGATTTTTAGCCAGTTGGATGACATCCAGTTTTTGATGTCCTGGAGGCAGTTGACAATGGAAAGTGGTGGGAGCTGTGTGGACGGTTTGGTGCAGAAATAGAGCTGTGTGTCATCGGCATATGAGTGAAAGCTGAGGCCGTGTTGGCGGATGATTTGACCAAGTGGGAGCATGTAGATGGTGAATAGGAGGGGTCCAAGCACAGAGCCTTGAGGTACACCTTGGTTAACTGGGGCCGGAGGGGAGCTGCAGTCACTGATAGTAACGAACTGAGTCCTGTTATGGCGCATTCACACTGCAGCGCGGAGCTCGCTTTAAGCGTGCCGAACCGTGCGGGGCCTGTTTGTGGTTGCGCTCACACTAGGCCTAGTTCCGCCCCGGGGGTACTTTTTCGTCTTTTTTCTGGCCCGACAAATTTGTGGTTCTATCGAGGCCAACAAGCGGGGCCAACAACCGGACGGAATATGCTAAACATATTTGACCGTGATTTAATTGTAATACACGTTTCAAAATGATGCCGAAGTAACAACATACTGATACCGGTTAGTACAAATCATGAATTAATGCTTTGACAAGTCTGCAGACAGACGGGAGGCGAAGAACCTTTTAAAATGCGTGATGCATCTTCTTATTACAGACACATGCATTTCCAAACATTCGTTCTACCTACGCTGTAAAATATATTATCTCTTCGATTTACACACGGCATCTATTGCACGTCTGTCCGTCCTGGGAGAGGGATCCCTCCTCTGTTGCTCTCCCTGAGGTGTTCTCCCATTTTCCCCTTTAAACTGTGGGTTTTTATCCGGGGAAATCGGGAGGTCGGCTAAGCTAACGCAATGCTCCGACCGTACACACTCACAACAACGGCCTATACAGACATAAATAAGCCAGCGACTGTATTCACCATGACACAGACAGTCTGTGGTTTGTACTTGTTTATAACTTTTGTCTCGTTTATTAACAGATATGAGGAGCTGTGACTGCGAGCTTGAGTGCTAACAGCTAACAGCTAATGTTGTTTTTATGGGGTGCTCGTTGAAGATGACGTCACGGCTCCGCCTACACTGCGTTACTATAGTAACTGCCCCAGCTCCTAAACTGTAATGTGAGCACAGCATTAAAGTGAGCCAGGCCTAATAAGGCCAAACCAAACCAAGCCAAACCAAACCAAACCAAACCAAGCCTGCAGTGTGAAAGCGCCATTAGAGAGGTAGGATTCAAACCAGGCAAGAGCTGTGTGCGTGAGGCCAAGGTAGGCTGACAGGCGGCTGAGGAGGATGTTATGGGATATTGTGTCAAAGGCAGCGGAGAGGTCCAGGAGGATGAGGATACTGATGAGGCCAGAATCAGATGCAATGAGGAGGTCGTTAGTGATTTTAATGAGGGCAGTCTCAGTACTGTGATGGGGTCTGAATCCAGACTGGAGGGGCTCGTAGAGCTCATGAAATGACATGTGGCGTTGGAGTTGTGCGGCAACTACTCTTTCCAGGATCTTGTTCACGAATGGAAGGTTTGAAATCGGCCGGTGGTTGTTGAGGTCCTCCGGGTCTAAGCCAGGCTTCTTCAGGATTGGAGAGACTGAGGCAGTTTTGAGGCAGGGTGGGACTATGCCAGAAGACAGGGACACGTTCACAATGTCAACAATGGCAGGGCAGATGGTGGATAGAGCTGCCTTGACCAAGGCTGTGGGCATGGGGTCAAGAGAGCAGGTCGATGTCTTGGCCTTGGTGACCAGCTTGGCAATTTGGATGGCATCCACTGGGGAGAAGGTGGAGAGGCAACACCCAGGTGGACGAGTAATAGCTTGCAGCTGGGGTGCGGTAGGAGTAGGGGGGGGGCCAGGCACCTGAAGCTGCTGGTGGATGGAATCAACCTTGGCCTGGAAGAAATCCAGAAACTTCGAGCAGAGATCGAGAGCACCTGAAGGAGGGGGTGGGTCCAGGGGGCGGAGAAGCCGGTTTATGGTTGAGAACAGCATTCTCGGTTGGGATTGTTGGATGCCAATGAGGGTGGAGTAGTACGAAGACCTAGCCAGGGAGAGGGCTTCTTTGTAGGCCTTTACATGGTCCAGGTATGCTTCGCGGTGGACGGTGAGGCCAGTTCTTGTTTTGAGTCTCTCTAGCCGACGACCAGAAGCCTTCAGGGCGCGGAGTTCCGTGGTGAACCAAGGGGCCGAGCGGGTGAAGGAGACAGTCTGGGTTTTGAGGGGGGCTAGAGAGTCATGGCTGAGGGATAGAGCTGAGTTGTAACGAGCAACCAGGCCATCCACTGTGGTGGTAGGGGGAATGGAGGCTAGGTGGGCTGCTATCGTGCTGGTCAGGGCTGGTGCACTCAGTGTTTTGGTGTTTCTGAATGTGATGGTGCGTTTAGCACGCTGAGTGGGCAGAGGGACAGGAACAGTAAAGAGTATGGCAAGGTGGTCAGCAACAGCTAGGTCCAGGCACTGGAGATGGCAGGGAGGGGTGCCTAAAGAGCACACTAGGTCCAGCGTGTGACCTTTGTTGTGGGTGGGACCTTGGACGTGCTGTGTGATGTTGAAGCAGTCGAGTAGTGAGAGAAAGTCAGAGGCAAAGGTGCATGTGCTGGAGTCGACATGGATGTTAAAGTCACCAAGCAGCAGTGTGGATGGAGATCTGGAGCAGACACAGGTGAGCAGCTCAGCAAACTCAGACAAGAAGATGGAGGAGGCTTTGGGGGGGCGGTATATGAGGACAACCTGTAGCTGAGATGATCCAGGGAGGGAAAAGGCAATACACTCAAAAGAGGTTGTATTTACCACAGGGAGTTGTTTAATCGGAATTTCTGCTCTGTGGATAACAGCCAGCCCACCACCCCGACCCAGGGAGCGGGGCTTCTGTAGGTAAACATAGCCTGGGGGTGTGGCTATGTTTAAGGTGAAAAAGTCTTGTTGATTTTGCCAGGTCTCCGTAAGGCAAACAAAGTCCGTTTTTTTGTCAGAGATGATGTCGTGAATGAGTGGTGCTTTATTATTGAGGGAACGGGTATTCAGCAGCATGAATGTGGGGGCATTGCTACTGGAAGCTGGCGGTGTGAGCTGTACTTCCTCTAAGAAGAAAGGACAGTAACAGAAGATCTCTGTGCCTTCAGGCTTGATCGCCGTTCAAATAACAGCGTTGGTTTCCCCAAAAGTGGGCGGGGCTGTAAAGTAACGTAGATTTTATTCTAACGTAAATTACATGACAGTGTTTTATCTTTTTATTACTTATATTTGTATACTTTATTTGTTATGAGTTATATCTGAAGCAAATTATGTTTCTGAAGATGTGTAGTCAATTCAACCCTTCAATGTAGCGTAAATGTGAACTCTCATAGAGAACCGCAGTGACATGTCCTAAAACCCAGAAGTAAGTTAGCATTTTTACCATGTCCGGTTCCTTCGATAAAAAGCAATGCAATTTCTCCATAGGATTTTGGAAAATAGCTCCAAATAAGGTCTGTGTTTGACACAAATTGAAGAGACAAATCAGGTTTTGTTCTACGACATTAAATACATCAGCAGTGACCCCGCTGGTGATTTCTGAAGATTTTACGTGTCTGAAAAACGATGGTTGTTAACAAGTGGCTGAATAGGACTACAGAAGTTGTCCAGGCCGTTTTACGTCATTACACCGAACACGTAAAACACTCCCGCTAAGTTTGTTTGCCCTGTTCTGCTTGAAAGCAAGTACCTGCCTCCTGCAAACTGTTCAAACAAACGCTTCAACTTGTACCATTTAGAATCTGTATGTTTGAATATGGATCTTAAGTTGGCGTGACGTTGAAGCAGCGACCCTGCTGTAGTTCCTTTATAGCATAACGTTAGCATTTTGCTTCTGGCGACTAGATTTATCATTCGAAAATTATAAAAGTAGGGTAGACATGTGGATATTATTCGGCTGAACAAAACGTGATCCGTCTCTTAAATGTGTTTCAACCACAGACCTTATTTCGAGCTATTTTTCAAAATCCTATGGAGAAATTGCATTGCGTTTTTGACCAAGGAACAGGAAGGAGTTTACATCCAGGTTTTAGGACGCGTCACTGCGGTTCTCTATAACAGAAACAATACTGGGAACAGACGTAGGAAAGATCCTCAGCTCGCTGATCGGATGTTTTAGCCGCAATGCACGTTTTTAAAGATATTACTGATTTTCTTTGAATATAAGAATGTAATGCACACTCTCAATACTGGGTTGAGAGAATAGTCAGGGGATTTGGGTGATGGGAGACACATCTATGGAATCACAATTTCAATAGCTTACCATTAAATGACGGATATACCTTTCTGTCTGTGATGTTTTACAAATCAGATATTAATGTGTAGAAGTCAAACATGAGAAATAGTATAGCAATATCCTGTAAAATTATGTAAAAACATGAATAAAACCACATATCTTCAGATGTTATACATACACAAGTGTCCTACACTAATAATACAAAGTTATTATTAGTATGCTGTGTGTACCTTGTGTGCACCGCCTAGTGGTTAAAGCACGTTATTACATTATTTTTGTTGAATAATGTTATTTTTGTTGAATAATGTTATTTGATGAAAAAAATATTAAGAGTACTTACTTTCATAGGGGGAAAGTAGAAGGTCAATGAAAGAAATATAGAATATAAAAAATCAAGAAGATACTGTAAGTGATCTCTACAATAAAACAGTTAAGTGCTGGATGTACAAAGATATTAATATGAGGATGTGCAAAACAGACAAATTAATTAACCTTTATTAACACATTAAAGAATACTTTAGGTTAATGTCTTCTTTCAAATAAGAAAAAAGCTTTGGGGGTATCTATCTACAGATAAATATTAAGCCTGACAAAGTTAACGTCTAATATATTGCTTTCCTGCAATGTTAACTATGTTGAAGCACTTATTTTAACCGATATTATACACATTAATTATACTCTTATGTACAGTATGTAGATAGTATAAGAAATGTGCAGAATTTGACAGTTTAATGGTGGAGGTATACACACATCATTTCATTTCAAGCCTTTATTTAATCAGATGAATCCCATTGAGATCATTGATCTCTTTTTCACATATTGATAGATGTCTTGTAATGCACTGTTGAGGAACCTGTGACCCAAGTTGTTCATGCATTGCATAACTACACCGTAGTTGTGTATATGATATGTCAATAAACCTTTGAAAATATTGAAATATTGAAAGGGATGTGCAAAATAGCAATTATATACAGTTTTGAATTAGCTAGTAGCAGAGAATAACGAGTAATGATCCCTTTCATGCATAGAGTTCACTACAGTGGACAGCTATTCAAAATGTGTTTTCTTGTATATGCATTGTTTTTTTTTGCATAGTTGCACAATCAGCCGTAGTGGCTGATTGTGCAACTATGCAAAAAAAACAAAACATTGTGCAAACAAGGACCCTATTGCATCCTCCCATACACTGCTACTCAGTGCCAAGTCAGTGTAAGCGCATGATAAATGTCTCTAAACCAAGATGGACGACAGAAAGCCACATGGACCAAGTCACCCATCTATATCTTGCCAATCCTTTTATGGAAAGCATCCCCTGCAGGTATAGAACATGTGGTGACATCAAGTAACAACTAAGGAATCATAATTCATAAATGATATGATAATGATAAAGTATTGATTTTATGTTTGCAGGAAATCATGGTTAACCACCTGTCCACTACAGTGGACGTCATGCATCACAGGCTATATTTCAACTACAATTCGTACTGGTACTGCTGCTGTTGTTCCCAGGGCCGTCCCTCCCTACAGGCAGATCATGCAGACTGTGTGGGGCCTCACCTTGTGGAGGGGCCACACCTTGCGGAGGGGGGCCTCATCTGAGGCGCACCTATGTGCTTATGTGTCGCAATTAGGATGTCGCGGCACGGTTTCGCCGCTGCGAGGCTCCACTAGCACTCATCAAATAACTGTGCGTGGGGCCTCAAATTGGCCCCTGGCCCTGGTTATTCTTAAAAATACTTCATCTGCAATATGTTTTTGGGCCATAAATCAACATACTTATGTTATTATAATGTAATTTTAAGTTTGCATATCTTTATTTATCATTTTTTCAAAATGTACATCTCTTCAGTTCAAACCCTGAACGCATACTGTCCACCTGAGTGGACATATAAAAATGTATTTGAAAAAACTAGATTAAAAAAAAATAAAGTTCAAATCTTGTTATTCATGCCCCAACAGCTATAAAAACACTTGGTAAAAAAATCCTCACTGAGGTTTTCATAATTCATGCATGAAAGGGATGACTTTATAGAGATCTGCAGATACATGTTTAGTCTTCTCAAGCACCAACTATCAAATATCTCGCCTGATTGTTGGCACCTGACAATCACCTTTCCCTGAATTTTACTCGGGTGTAATTAAAGTCTGCTTTAAGGGTTGTTTATATTTCACATCATTAATCAGAATCTGCAAAGTAACTAAAATAAATGTAGTGGAGTAAAAATACCAGGTTAACCTCTGAATTGTAGTGGAGTAGAATTACAAAGTAACAATGAGCTGTCATGTGGGTATATATTAATGCTGCCCATTATGGATACAAGCGATTTTCACCCATTTAGTACTTGCATGTTTTAAATGTGCACACCAATTTGTTTCCTATCGCCTAAACCTCCAGGGCTGTACACAGTTTAATACTGTCAACTTCTAATTTTGGGAAAAACGAAAACGTCTTTTAAAACTACAATTTCCAGTAGAGACGTCCCATAGAGAACATGTTGCGAAACACAATAGCCAGCATGTGTAGTTCTGGGGGGGCGTTCGAGTCCAGTTTTGAATAGTCTGCCGTGGTTTCGTTCCATTTCAAAGAGCTTGACGCTCGGCGTAACTTGGCGCACTGCCACTCCAACATCCAATCTCAGAGCTTGAATATTAATCACGGGGTTTGTCGCAAAGCGGACAGGCGTCGTCACAACAATAGCTGGGGATTGTGGGTAGTGTAGTCTCTTTGGCGCTCCACATTTCAGAGAAAACAAGTTGTTTCTCAGAATTGAAGGGGAAAAACACAAAAGCATTGTACACAATTTAAACCTATCAATGTCGTTTAATTAACAAAGGTAATCTGGTGTTTTTTAGTTGATGAGTAGTGGAGATATCACTGTCAAATCAATCGACAGTAAGGAGAATACTTACTTCCGGGTGTACAATTCTCCGTTATCCAATGGGAATGGACGCTCACATTGCCTTTAAGAGCTGCCGACAATAACGGGTGCGGTACTTCCATGAGCGTCAAATACCACGCCGATGGGAATACATTGCAATCAGTTGAAAGATGTTTAAGTCTGTTTATGAAGCTGAAGGAGCCTCGGCGCGTCCCAACTGCATGCCACGGTCACCCACGATGATTCATGGTATATTCTTCTACATGTACACACTTCAATTGCTGTATTATTTACTCGAGGAACTTATACTATACCTAACTGTTTATTATATAATTGTTTTCTGCTACTTAACACCTCAACATTATATCTGATGAAAATATGGAACTTTTTGTGGCACAATTTTTATTTTAAAGCTTATTTTACAGATTCAGATTTTTGTACAAAATAAAATCAACTCGTAAATTATTTCGTATTTCAACAAAAAATAAACTACCAAGCAGCATAGCCAATAATGTTATTAAAAATAGCTCCAACTTTATCAGCTTAAATATTAAGGTGATGAACAAATTGATAAATACATAAATATGATTTATAATTTATGATTTACAACATCTTGGACATAATCGCAAGACTGTAACCTCTTCACATTCTGTTGAAATTGTGAGTCAATTACTAGCCATATTTTACACATTGCTGTTTTGAATCATTAATATGTAACATGATGATGTAACATTTATGCCATCTGCTGGAAAGAAGACGTATCGCTCTGTTGGCGTCGTTTGGACAACAAAAACAGAGTGAAGCTCTCATACCATAAACAATCTTTGAGTACAGACATCGTCCTGCAGAGAGCACACAGCCCAACAGCACGTTTTTGGTCTAGCGTCATTTTACAAAACGTTTGCATTAAGACACTAATGGCGCATTTCCACTGCAGCGGGGTACCCCCGTTTAAGCGTCCTCGCTCAGGCCTCGGGCTGCCTCGCTGACCGTCCGAGGCCGTGGCGCATTTCCATTACAGTTTAGTACCTGGGGGTAGCAACACAGTGTAGGCGGGGCGATCGGCTTTTTGGGCGGAGCGACGCTCTGCAGTGGCGTCATCTTCAATGCGACACAGCTCACAAAACATACACAACAATGGAGGATGTGGAAGCGATCGTGTACTTGTTTCTTAGTGTGTGGCTTGTTATCACAGCAAGAAGGAAAGTGATGTTTCAAAGTAGGCTGCGTATAGCAAGACGAGATGCAGAAGAAGCTGACGAGAGAGTTTTGGAAGTCCTACAACGCAGCAGAGACTACAACAGGACTATACGACAACGCTACTCGGTAAGCTAACGTTCGCTAACTAGCCATGTGTTTAGGCTCACGCTCACAATACGAACAAAGTGTTTCAAGTATTTAATTAATTGTAGCTACCACTTTTACGTATTAAAATATGTATACTTTTGATTGTGTATTTCAGAAGTTACGTCGCCGCAGACCATGTGTTTGGATGCTCGATCGAGCTACCGAGTGGTGGTCTGTGATTGTTCCATCTTTCACACACACTCAGTGGGTGGATAACTTCAGGATGTCTGAGGAAACATACACCTACCTGTGCAACAAACTGCGGCCAGCGATGGAGAGACAGGACACAACGTTCCGTGTGTGTATACCTCTAAAGAAGAGAGTGGCCATCGCACTGTGGAAGCTTGCTACCGGCTCAGAGTACAGAAGCTATCTATTGAACATAAATAAATCTTTTTTTTTTCATATACATGTTTGTCAAATGTTTTAAACAAAAATGTTGTTATCTGAATTGAATATTTAGTAAATATTTGAATTTCAAGCACCAGTAAGTACTGCCCCGTAATAAGAACATTTGAGGAAATATCCGATCATGAAAAGAAAATCTTTCTAATAAATTAAGCGAATATCAAAGCTAACTATAAACATAGAAACTATATTCATAAATGCAAGTGTAAAATAGTGTGGACAATTGTAAACATGGATGGAGGCTAAAGTATCCACAACATAAAATAATATATTAATATAATAGCGCTCATGGAGCCTCCTGCATCTTCCCCCCTTCTTCTTGACCCTCTTCTATCCCAGGTGTGAAATCCTCATCTCTCTCGTCATCTGAGAGCTCAACATCTGAATCTCCCTGAACTATCTGGTACAGAAAATGTCTGCTTCAGTTCCGTCTCCTGCAACAATATTGAGTCAAAGTCCAAGAAGATGGTCCTAACGTCCACTAGAATGGACATTTAAGGGCTGTTATTTCAAAACTTGAATTATTTAATTGCTTTCAGAACTAATTATATAGTTCCTCACATGTTAATAAACAAGAACATATGATTTTCATGGTAAAAATTACAATTATTCAACAATATTTGACTTCTCCTCCTGCTTCTATAACATTTTGTTTTTGGTATGCCAGCCATTTTGGATGAAAAGAAAGAGGAACTTCCCAGCATGCAATTTTAACCAATGACATATCACTGGAGTAGCTCAAAAGAGTCAAAGGAGATGCATGTTAACAAAATGTCCACTACAGTGGACATTTTCAATGGGCTGGGTCCCACGAGGATATAACCTCAATCTTTCTTCTAGACATGTTAAAAGCTTGCTTGAATGGGTTAGGGGGAGCTTGTGCCTGCCTAGTGGATCAGCGCAAGCAATCATCTTCTCTGTATGTGTTATGATGGTTTATGTGTTAAAGACACAGCCCAAAAGGTTCAAGTTTTTTTTGTCATACCAACATAGCCACAGTGTAGTTATGACGATGAACATCTGAGGTCACAGGCTTCTCCAACAGAGCAACACAATAACTCAATTTCTTGCTTTAAATCTCTTAAAACTAAGTTTTATCTTATGGGCTTTTTCCTAACTGATGGTGTTTGTTATTGCCTTATAAATTCATGTATGTTTACATCTTCTCTAAATCAAGATTATGTTCTGTTGGGTGCAATTCATTATCAACAAGAGATAAGATAAGTCAAAGAAGTACTTTATTGATGGCAGTATACAATACAAACAAATAAATAAAACAAGAAAGTACAAATGTTGCATTTAAAAATTAACTAGATAA
>CALSBZ010039372.1:0-10249 GCA_943591055.1 Gobionotothen gibberifrons | reverse complement strand
ATCTGTATTCCCCCTCTGTGTGTAGGCTATGTGCTCCTGGTGTTAATCATCATGGCGATTATTATTCTGTGCGTCATACTCTACTTCCTCAGGAGAGTCTCCAGGGTAAGAGAAACAGATTTATGCTGATATTTCCTTTAAAATCCCAATCATTTCATTTTAGAATTAAAGAAAAAGTGCAGCTCCAATTTAAATATATTATTTTCCTCTTACCTGTGGAGTTTTGATTAAATTAGACCTTTTAGTGCGTTTTCCTGAGTGTTGGATATTGAAGATAAAGGTAGCAACCCTTATACATATAAAACAAAATGAGATAATTGAAGTCCTTGTTATGAAAAAACGTTGAAATTGAAAATTCCTGTTATTCTTACTCAGATACCAAGTCACTATTTTGCCATGTTAAGTCATTATCTTTATTTATTGATGAATATATTTTGACATTTTATTTTATACAAAACAGGGTGTAGCTCCGTAGAAAGAAAAAGTTCCATAATGAAACTTGTCATGCTCAAGAAAAGCATCCAATTTGTAATTTGGGTTTGTATTTTTGTGATAATTAAGCAATATTTATTTAGTTTTTGGACTTCATTTGACAAAACAGGGTGCAACTTGGTGAAAATACAATTCTTCCTCTATTAAACTGCTCACAACAATACATATCTTTAGGAACCAGGTTTAGATTTTTCTGCAAAAAGACACTGATGTCAATATTTTAAAATGTCTCCCTGGACCATCTAGTTCCACTGTATTAAAGAGAAGTCCTTAAATTGACCACTCACACAAAAACAACTACAAGAGGGAAAATATGCATGTATTGAGGTTAATATCCATAGGCGGATTTTGCGGGGGGGCATGGGTGGAATTGCCCCCCCTAGTGGCTGAAATATGTTACAGCATTACTACGTCTAAAACTGTTCCAATACAAGTATTTCGTATATCAATATTTTAATAAGGTAGAGTAGGACACTGGTTAATAATATTGTAGCGTGTTCAAGTAACCAAGGGATATAGTAGTTATCAAATAAGTATAAGATGTGCATAGTTATGTAATGCACTGTTGTTGGGGGGAGAGACCCAACATGAGTGTGTGTGTGTACGGCGGGCATGAGGCGTGCATGACGGGATGAGTTGTGTTCGTATGTGGAAAAGTCATAGTCAGTGCGGTGAACGCTGGCTTTATTGCTACTGTATCCGTAGCACCCCACGCAATAGTTGGGACTCTGTACTGACGTCAGTAAAAAAGGTTTTCCCCCCCAGGCGCAAATGTCAAACTCCGCCTCTCTATTTTGATCTTTTTGGTTTATTTTCTTTCTTGTCCAGACGTACTCTTTCGACCTCCATCGTCCGATTCCCTCCAACCATCGCAACGACCCCGTCGGCACCTTTGAGGCCGTCTACTTGGACGACCTGGGTGTGTGTGGTTATATTTTTAATTCACATTAAGATAACTCTATACGAACATATCATGACGTGTGTGTGTGTGTGTGTGTTATTTCAAATCAACCAGCCCCTAAAGACCAAGGAAACACTGAAGACGTTCCATCTCCTCCTCCGGCATCCAACGGCACAACAATTCAGACGGAGGAACGGGAAACCAATGGAGAGAGCGGTACAGACAAATTATGTTTTCTGGGACTTTTGTTTAAAACGGTCTGAAATTTGGCCAAATGGTTCCTTTCGGTTCATTTTAAGGGCAGCCAGTTGCAGTATTTCAATATTCTGTGAGTTGTATGAAGCTCAACTCCATTAAAACACATCAAGACTATCACGTTTGCTCACAAAAAGGTACAAAAATGTATCAACAACCGTCTTTGCTCATACTGTACTAGAGGAAATAAAATATTTTAGAACTACAACAGTGGCTTTTGCATTCATGTTTTCCCCATCACAAGCCCAAAAAAACTACAAAATAGTTAGTCAAAGACATGTTGAAACTTCATCTTCACAAATAAACCAGTTTTCGTTGTTGGTTTCTATTGTTTTACCATTTATTTCCTCCTTTTGCTGCTTTTAAGTTAGATCCTTGCCTGTTTTTTTAATATGTCTGTGGTCTAAAGTTGTCAGACCAATTCATTTTGACCAAAAGATATGTTAAGATCTCAAATCTAAGTTAAGTTCATTTTGTTTAACCGTTGGACTTGTGTACGTCAGAGAACAAGCAAAACAGCAAATACTATAACAATAGTGTCTCCACTGCCTCTGAGAACTTAAAATAACTTAAACGCAACGTAAGCTGAACATTTCTTATCGTCACGTTAACAAAGTCTCGGTTTGGTCTTACCTTTCTGTCTCTTCTTCCGCAGCTCCACAGGAACCGTCAGCAGCAAACGGTTCGGAGGCTTTGCCCGGACACACCGACCTGTCACTGATCGGAGACGCAGCGGAAAAGACCTCCAGTCCATCGGAAAGCACCAGCATCTTCTACGACACTATAGGGGAGGAACAGCAGAACGAAAACAACAACAACCCATGTAAGATACTTTATACTAATGCAAACTACAACTCCAAAGGTCCATATGGGAAAAAGGGCCACAGAATTACGGATATAAAAGATAGTGTGGGAAATGAGAGCTATAAAATAATAATACTATGATCTGGTGCACACTCTCTCCTAAAAGCATTATTAAGAGGTCATATCTCTTTGACATCGTGGTCTACAACAAGGATATTTGGCTGGAAAGAGATCATAATTTAGATACACGGAAGTGTAATTAAAATGTATTATACTAATGCTAATTGTAAACATCACGTAATGATCAAATTGCTGCTCATTGTGTCACTTTTTGGGCAGAATTAATGTATAAATACAATAACTGTAATTAAATAATAAGCCTTTTACTTTAACCAAGAAAGGTACAAAAGGGTATTCAGCTAAACATCTTTGATTTAATATATTGGGGAAAATATAGCTATGTTAAAGTGGACCTATCATGCTATATTTGAATAATATATCGTAGGGCCATACCTATACAAAACATGTCTGTGAAGTTTTCTTTTCAAAATACCAAACAGATCCTGCATTTTAGCCATGCCCCATTTCACTCTATTTGCTCTATTCCAGCCCTCTTTTTGCAAGGGCTGATTCTGTGGCAAATGAGCTGCAGCTGACCACGCCCCCCTGCAAAGGAGGGGGGCGTGGCACGAGCGTCATGTTACCATGCTGTTACCGTGCTGTTACCGTGCTGTTACCGTGCTGTTACCGTGCTGTTACCGTGCTGTTACCATGCTGTTACCATGCCACGGCAACCTCTCATTCCCCTGATAGGTGGAGAGTTGCCCATATAGGCGGAGCTCCCTGTTTCTGACGTCAGAACAATTTCAAATCTGTATCAGTCTGTATCAGATCCGTTGCAGCCCCGTTTTTAGAGATTTGGGTATGGAGGAAAAGAGAGAGGGTTGTGTTTTCTGACACTTGGTGAGTTCCCTGGAACACCGGGGACACATATTCATGTATAAAAGACGTACAAAAGTGCATTTTGCATGATAGGTCCCCTTTAAATTGGAAATCTGAAAGTTATACTTGGTCTTGATCTTACATTTTACAAAGGGCAAAATAAATGAATGTACAAATACAATAATTCTAGTATATCGTACTTTCCTAAGTACATTTTGCTGTCAAATTTGTGTACTTTTTACTAAGATAGGATCCTAAATACAGGGCTTTTTTTTACTGAACAACATTGCTAAAAGATAATAGTGGCTTACAAATAAATCAGTAAGCTAATAGGCTTTAAACGCTTAGCAAGAAATATACAATTGGTGTATTTTGCATCTCATAGTTATACGTATTGATCTTAGGTAAATGTTGCTGTGACTTAAAGATGAAAGCAGCACTATTACTTCAGATGATGAAGTTAGCTACATTTTCTCCTTTAGATATGCAAAGTGGATTCTGCTATTTACTTTGGATGAATATTTTGGGAATGTAAAATCTTGTTGTTTCCTTCTTGTTTCTTTAGCGGTTTGCTCCAGTGACCCGTTTGTTGAAATAAACCTGCAAGATCATCTCCTCGCCTCCTCTGAAGCTCCTTCCTCCGTCCTGCCCTTCTCTCCTTTCTCCTTCTCCTCTTCTTCCTCTTCCTCTTAGCATCTCCAATGATCAGAATCAGAATCATTGTATTACCAAGTAGGTTAAGAGATATTAGGAAGTCACCTTGGTGTATTTGGTGCATACATAAACACAGTCAAAGAAGATACAATTGTAAGAAAAGGACCATCAAATAAAACAAGGTTAAAAAAACGATTTAACGAAAAATATTATAACATTAAAATACAGCAATATTTACATGAAATATAGATGAAATATAGATATATATATACCCGCAAAAAAAAAATATAATAAAATAAAGTGTGCGCAGTATTGGTATGATGAAGGGTACTTAAAACACATACACACACACACACACACAGTTATTTTAGAGACTTTTTGTCCTCAGATCAGTGAAACAGCAGTTAGCTCACTTAGCAGAAACTACCGTTAGCTAGCTAAGCTAACTAGCTAAGCTAACTAGCTAGTAGGATGACTAGTCAGTTTATTTGTATTGCCGTTTCAAATGTATAAGGAGTATTAATACATATAGAAATAACAAGTAAACAGAGAGCGACAGTAACTGTATAATATGAGTTTTAAACAGATATACATTCATATTTTAAAAAGCTATTTTGTGAAGTTATACACCTCTGTGTAAAATACTAGAAACTGAAATCATGTAGGACTTTTTATTTGTAGTATCTTCAGTATTTTTACAGAATATTGTTTTTTTTTGTTGTTTTTTTTCAGAAAATATATTTTACTGCTGACATTTTGCTTAAATGAGATGGGTTTGGGATGAAACTGACATACAAATGTGTAACGTTTTGTTGTATAGACAAACTGATGTTGTTGTTTTTGTAATCATTATGCCTTGTGTTAGTGTTTTCAGTGGCTTGTAATTATATTTTGAATACATCAGAACTTTTTCAGGAGTTGTACAACTGTTATTTTTCACAATTGCTAGATCTTTTTAGATTTTTTAAATAAAACTTCACTCCAACTGTTTTTTCCTGTCCTATTTTTGTACTCTGTTCCAAATGTGTACATAAATAAGATGTGTTAGGAAAGAAAGAGTCCACAAAACGAACTGTGGGAAACTTTAACTTGTTTAACTCAGACTTGAAAACCTTTAAGCTTAGCTAATCTTTAGATTTTTACACAGAAACAGCACCAGGATAAATATTTTTAAAGGCCAGTGTACAGAGATACCAGGAACTAATGGCTGCTCCAATGCACATATGCATGTTTTAAGACAGATTAAACAAAATTGAGGCTTTTCTTTGACGAAAGCACTCTTGAGACAGCAGACTAGGTCAAGTTAACAGCTGGATGCTAAATAACCTGGCTTTATAATGGATTGACCCTGAACTAAGTCACCAACCAGGGCCGGCCCTTGGCATAGGCGAATGCTAAGGGCGCATCAATCTATGGGGGGCGCCGAAAATTAGAAAAATTAAAAAAAAATTTTTTTATTTCATAACAACACAATTTCTCGATTTTGGATCAACAAAGTACATCTTATTATCTTATACTAACAGAAATACGCCTATATTGTGTACAGCGCCCATAAACTATGGCGCACCCCCCCCAAATCAAGTTGAACCGCCCCAGCCCCAGTAAAAACCAGAGGTGTATGTGAAATAGTTCTTTTTTTTAAATAATGTGCAATAGTATGCAATTATAGGTTTTGTATTTGTGTTAATTTAAAATAAATCAAACTCCCAAAAAACTTATACAGCTTTTATTAACATTGGAATTTACTGTGTAAGCGGAATAAAGTTTAAAAGGAGTGATTTGTAAAATATCCATAAATAAAAAGAAAATCTGCTTAGAGTTCTGTTTCATATGGGTGTTGAGAGAAGTATCCATACATCTCTTAATGTTGCTCTCAAAGTGCACCAGATTGATGCTTTTAACTTCAATATTTAAAAAAAAAAAATCTTCCCGGGGGAGCATGCCCCTAGAGGAGGTTAGGTCCACCCCCCACTTAAATCATGTTCAAATGGATAGGATGCTAAATACATTTGCACACATCTCATGTCCATATCTTTCTGTTTTGGTGGTCATGCCACAACCGTGCACGTGAGTCATAGTGAGTGTCTGCATTTTGGGGGGGGGGGGGCACCAGCTAAAATCTTGCCTAGGGCAGCAAATTGGTCAGGGCCGGCCCTGTCACCAACTAAGATGATTTTAACAGAAAGTGAAAGTGACGAGGTGTTCGTGAACTCACCCTAAAACCTCTTCTTCTCCACTATATTTGAAAGAGAATGGATTTAACTCCACTAGGTTTATTTTACTTTTCAGATAACGATGTTCTCATTAAAACCTGCCAGGAACTAATGGCTGCTCCAATGGACATAATATTCATATTTAAAGAGAGATTTGGAACTCAATTAAGGCTTTTCTTTGACAAAAGCACTCTGAGACAGCAGACTAGCTCAAGTTACCCACCAAAGCTAACAGTTGTATAAGTGCTAGATGCAAGGCCGGATTAACCATATGGGCAACCTGGGCAAGTGCCCAGTGGCCCTTGAGCAAAGAGGGCCCTTGGTGACAAGATAAAAATAAATTAAAAAAAAGCATCTTTATTTATTTTTTTATTTTTTCGGGCACAACCTCAGTCATCACACATTGTTTTAAATGACACTCACTCTTCGCCATAAATAACACAGCTTTTCCATAGGGTCAAATTACTGTAGGTCTCTGTGCTGTAGGTCTCACTATGTATGCGCTCAACTTTATTACTACACGGTGGCAGTGTATAGCCGAATCACAGCCTACATATTTTTCTTTTGTAACTCTCGATGTTTGACAAATAGAACTCCTCGTGTACTTGTACAGCCAGCCAGTCATATTTTGGCATTAAGTGGGGTGCTGTTCTGAGGTCTTCTTGAGCCATACATGTCTTGAGATCTTATCCATTGTATCTTTGTCTTGTGATTTTTGACTGAAAGGGCAAAAGGCTAGACCTACTTTGGTTGAACTATGTGGCTGCGTCCCTGCTTTTGACAAATAGGTGTGCGACTTGACATGCCAGATTGACTGAAAATTCGAAATATTGGTCATGTTGGTAGGATTGGGTAGGCGTGGTGTTACTTGTTGGTACGTGGGTTGGGGGGGGCCCATGAGTGCTCAGTGCCCAGGGGCCCCTGGTGGTACTAATCCGGCCTTGGCTAGATGCTAAATAAACTGGCTTTATAATGGATTGACCCTGAACTAAGTCATGCTACGAGCAAAATTGACAAATAAAACCGTCTTTCTTTGGAGATGCCTCACCTGGAGTCTGCCATCAGGTGTGTAAATACTGAGGGGCTAATTGGGAAATGTGAAACAGGTGGGCAGTGTGGGAGTCATGTGACTTTGAACATACAAGGAAGACTGAGGCCATCTGGTGGGTGGAGGAAGAATTGCATGTTGGAGGTGTTGAACAGATAATGCATGCAACACTAAAGTAGAAAGTCTCTATGGAATACAGAATGTAAAATATAAACACATACCTTAAAATACACTACAAAAGACCAAACTACTACTACTACAATCAAAACATGAAACTGCAAACGTAAGAAAGTGTGCAAAGAAGTAGTTATTGCAATGTGGTAGATGGTGAGTTTAATATGTGCAGATTGTGCAGGGCTATAAAAAAAGTAGACATACTGTAGTGGAGAAAAGAAGAATAGCCCTGCAAGCTTCTTTTGATCAAAAGATGAATCGAAGACAAGAAAAATAACAATTTACATTTTCTTCCTTTGTTATCATTTTAATGAAGACATACTGTAAAAGCTTAAAAAAACATGAAAGTGCAGTGAATATATTGCAAATAAAATGCCAAGCAGTAAATAAGTGCATCAAAAAGCAATTATTAAAATAATCATGAAAAACTTGGCCTAGGTATTTGCTACAATCATAACCTTTTTTTATTATTTAACTTTTATGTATGAGAAGTCTCATTGAGTGTAAACACTGTCCTGGCTAAGATAGGCAGCAACAAATAAACACATTCAAGTAAAGAGCACAGCTCCCTGCGTGTCAGTTCATGTTGCAGCTGATGGGTTTCCCCTGTTTTACGACAGATAGATCTGCAATAATCTTGAATAGCACCAAGAACAGTCGTATACATAACGGTGTGCCATTAATCCCTGAAGATTTAGAAAATAAACGATCATTTTGGCTTTTTTTGTATCCAAAGGGGGAGGGTTATGTTCTAAAACATATAAATACTATAAGGTTTGACAGCTTGACAGTTTGACAGATTTTTCTTTTTAAATAAAGTTTAGCTTCAGTGCAATCGATTTTAAACTCTGGCCACGGAGACTCCATGATTCTGATTGGCTGGTAGAAGTGGATTTACTCTCAGTAACAGTACTGAACTTTAAGTAACAGGACAGTGTAACCATGCAGCCCATAAGGACAAAGCTCCGGACCTGGGGTGACAGGGCCTTCCCAGCAGCCTCCCCCACACTCTGGAACTCCCTCCCCAGCCACGTCTGATCCGCCAACACTCTCACATCATTCAAACAATCTCTCAAAACTCACCTTTTCACTCTTGCCTTTAACTCCTAATCAACTGACCCCTTGCCCTTATTCATCCTAGCTTAGCAATTTCTACTTTTGTTGCTATTTTGTTTTACTTGCTGCTTGTAAGCGCTTTGAGCACCAGGAAAAGCGCTTTATAAATGTAAAGTATTATTATTATTATTATAGTGTCCGTTGCACTTCACAGTACCAAGACATAAATAAGACAGTGTGATTTGCGTCTGTCTCCTGCTGCATGAGTGATGCGTTCAGGGAACATACGTAAATTAGTCAACTGCATCATAACCTGGGTTACATCAGCATTTCAGCACTTCTTGTTCAATGGTCTCAAGGTCAAGGGTTTTTGAATACTTTTTGTGGTAAAAGTTGAATACAAAATTAACAGTTTGTTCCACAACATGATGCACATCAGTACATTTGATTATTTGGCCAAAAATAAGGCACCTTGAGCTCAGAAGTGGGAACGTAAAGTCATGTGACCATGATAAAGTTCGTACGGCCTACAAAATCAAATGGAAATTCAACATTTCCACAGTCAGATTGGCGCTTTATCAGTATGATGCTAACACGTCATTGCCGCAGCACTATATTTTCAGTATGGGATTCTAAAGATCCAAAACAATGAACGTTCAGAGTAAGACCCTCCAACGCTGTATCCATTTCTCTTTCCCTTACATCCATGATGCTCATCAGTAGATTAAGAAAGGCAACTGAGAGACACAAAGAGAGCCAGTAAAGCCACTGCTGATATTCCCAGTCCGATGTAGAGCACGATAATTCCCTGGATCTTCTGATGGGGTTTCACAGTTTGTGCCAGAGGTGTGGGCTCAGCAGCAGCTGTGGGGAATGACAGAAAATAAGCACAGAACATTAACAGGGAGACATTTGTACAAACATGCATGTTCTCCAGAGGGTGAATCCTGCTGATTTCTTCCGCTAGCGTCTCCAGTAAGGTTTGGGATTTTTAGCTACATTTCCTCCACACCTACTTGATGGATTGCCATGAAATTCAGGACAAACGTTCAACGTTCAAAGATATTGAAGTGACTGTTATTTTGTATATATTGATTGTTGTGCTTTTATCTTAATGTGTGCCTGTATAAATGTGTCTGTTGATTATATAGATGTATATATATTTGAATGCATACTTTTATATATATTTGTATTTTAGTATTCGGGATTGGGGGAAACTGTATTTAGATCTCTTTATTATTGACAATAAAGTTGACTTTACTTTGTTGACTTTGATGTTTCCCTCAGGATATTTTGTACCTTTGGTAATCCAAACCCTTAGGGGTGAACAGTTAAGGGTAATTTACTCACCAGTGACGTTGAGCCAGCATCTCCTAGAGTTCCTCCCCTCAGATTTGACGAGTATGTCACACACATAACACCCAGAGTCACTGGTCCTGAGTCTGGAGACATGAAGTGTGAGGCGTCCTTCTGTGAGGACGTCTTTGTCCCACTGGACTCGTCCTGCAAACTGTGGATCCTGAGACTCTGGGGATTCAATGCCTTGATGGAGATGAAACAAGACTGAAATTCTGCTCTCAGTATACATCTCACAGACGATAGAAATGGATCTGAGGGAAGTGTCTGTTCTGGTGCTGAAGGTCCACTCCAGGGTGATGTTCTGGTTCTCCTCTGCCTGATAGGAAGCCTGAGTCACATTCACTACAAATG
>CALSBZ010039355.1:0-18963 GCA_943591055.1 Gobionotothen gibberifrons | reverse complement strand
TATGCCAGATGCTGTTTGGGGGCCCTATGCCAGATGCTGTTTGGGGGGCCCTAGTTTTTACAGTTTTTTAACTACAATGGGGGGGATTCCGAAGCCTTTAAGATGATCTGTGGAGAAGCATCAATCTGTTACACTTTAATAGGGAAACAGGCTAATTTCACGAAAACCAAGCAATTGAAAATTACAAACAATGATATTAAAAAGGGAAACAATAAGGCTCCTCTTTGTCAATAAATGCAAGAGATGCAGTATTTTCTCAACAATGTATAATTTACATGTTTCATCTTCCTCAGACGTCACTCATTGGCTGACAGCCCAACGATGACTTGGACTTTATTACCCCAAAAACACAAGCCACAGCTTTGCTATCATTGCAGATTAGTCGTGTTTATATCCTACATTGGATTTGTTGAAAATCCATTCTGCCACTTTACGAACAATATGTATTGAACATTGATGAAATCACCAAGAAAAGGGCTTTTTGAAAGATGTTGCACAGTTTCTAATGGTTTTGCAGGCAATCATACTTTATTTGGAATAACAAAGACAAGGGAGCACAAGTTGTAAAACGTTATTGCTTTACTTAGTGTGTGTACCAGCTCACAAAGTTTAAGGCAGTGTAAAGAAAGGAAGGACAATCTGTCTTCCTATTTCCTCAACTCAAGTGGACCTGCTCATTAGCTAAATGATAGAAAGCCATGGTTGCATTTGGTATTTCATACATAAATAGGAAATGCTCATATTTATTTAGCTGGGAAGAGTTTTAAGCCGATTGAAAACGTTCTGTACAAAAGAGGACCACTTTAAACATTTGGCTTGAAAATGGTTTAGGTTTAGTTTTTAGTTTCCTTTACTGCTCTTTTAAGATAGCACTTCAGATTATGCTCATGTTTTTATCCAATGAAGCAGAGGGATAGAAAAGACATGTTGACATCAGATAACAATCCACTCTTTCTTCTTGCAAAGCCTGAAAGAACAAAGTAAACTGAAATCTTGACTGCTGCTGATTTTAATCTGCTTCCTCCTGTGTTCTTAGCTGGTAAAACATCCAGAGGAGCTGTGCTTGTAAGTCAATAATACTTAGCCTGAGTTACAAGGAAGGGAATCAGATTGAGTTTGACTGCTGAAATGTCAACACAGGTAGTATGACAGGTTAACAAACCTCTGTCCAATAACTGAGTGACTTGTGAGTCCATGTGACCTTTGTTTACAGGCCTGGTGTTAATGGCTGTGCTCCACAGAACCGGCACACACAGCTTTCACTTCATCAATCTAAATCCTACACATGAAGCGACAAAAGCAGTTTGTGCCAAGCTGGATTGACGACTTGAGTGGCAAGAGACGAAAATGCCAACAGCAGATAAGCTTGTGCCTGTTACACCCGGGAAGCATTTATTTAGAGATTTGAAAGTCGAAAGACACAGGTAGAGAGCTAGAAAGATTCAAAACATATATGGTAAAATATAACAGTATTTACATTGCAATATGTAGTTAGGATATTGAAATAATCATCCAAAAGACGTTAAAAAGACGTCTAGTTAAATATACGTACGATTTGTTTCAACCAAATTAACCCCAGTGTTGAACTTTATGTAGAAATCCTGGAATAGTTGTGTCTTAAATGTTTATTTTGCTGCTTACGTGTGATTATCTGTTTCTGGTTCTCCTTAAAGCAACTTATCCTCACAAAGAATAGCAGCCTGAGCCACAGCTGATAGAATGATAAAGATTATAAATGTAACCCTGAAGCTAATAAAAGTGGATATACATTTCATACTCATATCATTCAGTTAATGCTTCACATAAAAACACTGACTTTCTTCAGAGAAATTGTGTATAATATAAATATTATAATGTTAATGATAATAATTCAGACCAAAACCTGAGTATCTGCTCCAAAAATGTTCCGAATGTTTTAGTCAGTTTACTAAGATTACTGCCAGAATCTCCAGACATATCCATGGCACATTCTGCGTCATGTTGTTACATGGTTGCAGTTCTCTCACCTTGATTTCTGTGTTAGCATATTACCACCACAATTCTACCCAATACGAAAGACTTCGTTAAGTGCCTCTCCGCCCCTCTACCTTAAAATACATGTTTTTAATTAGGTCCACTTTACTTTGTGCACTTTTAAACCAAACTACACTAAATATAAAATTAACTCAAGTATCAAGTAGGGCTGCCCTCGACTAAAGATTTTAAAATAGTCGTCAATTAAGGCGATTAGTCGACTAATCGTCGCACGCTTATGATACATTATGATTATGAATATATATATGTTATTCTTTTTTTATCTAATTTATTTTTTTGAACGAAACGACTAATAATTGCTCGATTAACACTTACTTAGTCGACTAATGATTAATCGACTATTTGCGGGTAGCCCTAGTATCAAGAGGTGCGTTCACACCGCAGTACTTTTCCCACAAAGGTTCATCAGAACTTAGTACATGAGAACTCTTTAGTTCTCAGGAACTAAGTACAGATCGCGTTCACACCGGAAAAAGTCCCTGAGGGAGGATTAGGCAAATGAAGCCGCTGACGTCACTTCTTCTTCTTCTGCTTTGGGTTTACTGGCAGGCCGCAAACAACTTCACGGCGTATACTGCCACCCGGAGTCCCCGGCCGGAAGTCCCTGGAGTTGGGGACTGGCTTCAGTAGAAGCTGCTGGGACTCCCAGCAGCTTCTACTGAAGCCTTCCGAGTAAACGGCCAGAACGCCGACACCTCCTCATCTCCACCGCTCCCATGTTTTATTTTGTGTTGCCATAAGTTAGTCTCTCTGCGTTTCTGCGCTGGGCTAATGCTAATGCTAATAATGCAATGCGAGGATAATAAAATGGCGGCTTCACAAAACTTTTTGGGAGTTTTACAGGGCGTGGTTTGCATTCCGCCCAGCCAATCAGACATAGGAACCTTTTTCTCCCACGAAAGTCCCTGCTCTCTAGCGGGGACGGAAAACTGACGGAAAAGGGAGTAAAAAGATTCTCATTAACTAATTTAGTTCCGGCTCTTTTTGGTGTGAACGCGACATTTCGGAACTATATCGGAACTAAAGTGGGAAAAGTACTGCGGTGTGAACGCAGCTATTTATATCCAAGTCTTACTCGGACTAGCTAAACAAACGTATGCAAACACGGTTAGTGTACATAACACTTCTATGGCACACCAGCCCATCAAAACAAAGTACTTCTAGTTGCATTTGGGAACCAGGAACCAAACAAGAACATTTTATCATTCTGGTAAGTACCAAAAACAAACTTAACTGTTGATTTTTCACAGCAGTATCAGTATTCCTTCTTGTCACCCGTCTGTGTAATTTGTCCCATTAAGATTCAGTGCCTGTAATCCCCAACCATCGTCACAGGTGATGCTTCCTTCCTCTTCTCTCACGGAAACAAGATAAGAAGTTTGGGAGCGCCTCATCTCTATTTTCAAACACTCTCCTGGCTCCTAAGTGCTCGGTGAACAATCAAGATTCTCCGCCGATAGCCGCCCCAGCCCGGATTTATCTTGATTACCATCAAAAGCTTGTTTTTCTGATGGGAGTTGGAATTAATTTCCATGCCCCTGTAGAGCAGAGCAGCTCGGCTGGCTTCAGATGGAATACAACTTAAATCTTTAGAGACTGAGATGGAAGAAGATGGTGACGGAAAGAGATAACCAGAGAGACTAAAACAGAGACCAGGAAGCAATTGAGATGGGTGACAGAGATTAGAGGGTGACAATCAGAGAGGAGCCACTCTTTAAATTGTGCTTCACTGATTATTCTCATTCCCTTTAGTTTTCTGACTTTCCCGGGGGAATGTGTTTTGCTGCACTTCAAACCGTTCACATAAAGACTCTTTAGATCTGACAGGGCAGCTTTCTCTCCACCTATCCCTCTGCCATCACTCATGTGCTTCTCAATGTCTCTCTCTCATTAAGCAATTTTATGGCTCACTTTTTATCCCACATCTCTTTGTTCTCATTAACTGTCACTTCACCTGTCTCATCCTTCACGCCATCTGTTATTTCCTCTCCTCATCTCCCTCTCTTTGCTGTCCTTGCTGTTTCTCAATTCATATACTTTTCCATTAGTACACTGCATGCTGTACACCCTTAGGAAGGGTTCTCTTAAATCTCACACGGCTGATGTGCCCTCATCGATGTTAGCTAGCAACGTTATCGTTCACCGTAGCGAATCACAGCTCTCGTGCAATCCTTGTTGTTAAAGGTCCCATGTCATGCTTTTCCGGTTATTACCCGTCCCCTTGTGTGTTATGAAGGTTTTAATGCATGTAAACGGTCTGCACAAACCCTCAAAGTACACCCTGTAGTGAGTACAACTCCAACACAGAAAATACCTCCCCAGAACACCTCATTGGAGATTTCTCATTTACTTCCTGTATCGCTACGTAGGGATACCCAGAGTCCACGCCCAGAGCTATGGCCGCACCCTCTGCCAGCCTTTCACGAAACAAAGCTTCACAAACCTTTCAGCGATTGATGCCGGATATATACAGCGTAGGGCACTGAAGAACGATGCTGTTCCTACTTTGCTTGGACCAGCGGGAGATTCGGGTACACAACCTGTAAGTATTCATTGTTGTTTGTGTATTTATGATGTTTAAAGCAAACAAGGTATCTACCACGACAGTTTAAATGGGTAAACGTTTTTCGGGCTGCTACGTTGGGATGGCGGAGAAATGCTCTCCGCAGACCCATTCTCACAGCGTTATAAACCTTTTTCCTACTCAATATCAAGCCACACTTATTGTTTTTATTTCGGCTGTGAGTGTTTGTGTGCTCAGGATGAGTTTCGCTATGTCTCGCTGTATCGCCGACCCGGAAACCTGTCTGCTCCTCGACCAATCAGAGCACAGTGGGCTCACAGGGAGGGGGAGGGGGGGGGGGGGCGGAGCTCCAACAAGCCGTTTACGACAGAGAGTGAATTCACATACTATACAGAGATGCTGTATGAGAAACCAATGTGAGTTTGGAACATTGAACAATGTAAATCTATTCTAGTAGACCTCAACGATGGAACTATGATCAGTAGAAATCGACATGACACGGGACCTTTAACAATAGTCCGGAAGCCATCAATGGAAACGTTGTTGATGATGACGTTGCCAAAACAGTCTGAAAGCCATTGATGGAAACATTGTTATCAGATTGATTCTGGGGCAGCCATGTTTCCGTAGAGCACATTTAACTACACCCTAGATAAGCCGTCTGATTCCTAGCTAGCACCGTTAGCTCGTCCATTAAATAGTGATATTTCGTTCTTATGGAAATCATTACAGACAATTAACCCAATACAATTAACAGTAGCTTCTTTTCCACACCTGTATTGTGGTAAGTTTATTAAAAAGTCAAAAACAATTTGCATAGAGCTGTTTTGATTGGTCCAACAGCAACTGTGGCTGGTGGAGAAACTTCCTTTACGTAGCCAAGATGGTGGACATTTAGGGTGAGAAGGGTCCTCCAAACACTACTTTTACCTTCATTAGTCCACAACCCAGGTACTCAATAGTTCATTTTAGCATACTTACATACTTACATACATAGCATGTAAGTACAAAAGTATGTGAATTGAGACGCATCAACTGCCTAATCATTTTCATTTCTACCACATAATATTTTCAAATAGAAAATGACATTTATAAATGAATATCTAATTATTTCCAATATGGAATCTTGTCTCAGAGTCTTATAAAATCACCAGAGAACATTTCCTTCTCTTCTTTCTAATTGAATCTGTCTTCCCGCCTCTCTTGATCGTATTCCAATTACATTTTTAGAAGTATGAAGATCATTTTTATTTGAAGCATTAGAGATAAGTAAACTAGAAATACCCGGGACAGAAGTAAACAGCTTTGTTATTATCCTCTCTTGATCTGTGCCTAGATCTTCTTCCTCCTCCTCATCTCTGTCTTCCTTTGCCCTTCCTCACATGCATATATCCTGATTGAAAGAACAGTTAAAGAGGATATAAACTGAATCTGTCTCAGCGTTATATTTGTGGACAACAAACTTCTTCAAGGTCAGTTTTTCGACAAATCCACATTTGAGGTTTATTGCCGGACAAGAATGTAGATAGGGATTGATTTTGCTTCATGCACTTGTTCAGATGAGAATGTTTCTTACATCCATTGCAATTGTGTATTATTTCCTTTCACATGATCTGTCACAGTTCTGCTTTTCTTTCTCACCTATTTTCTGCAATTACATTCCTGAGTCACCTGGTAGCCACACCTTGTCTCTCTCTCACTCTGTTACACCCATCAGCTCCATTTAGTATTTGGGCCCACTTCACTTTCACCTCAGTGCCAGATCGTACTTTGCATTATGCCAGTCTTTCCCGTATTTACCTCCAGATTGCTCTCCCGGTTTCGACCCTGCCTGTCCCAGACCATCCTGCCTCGTCTGTTTCCTGACCCTGCCTGTACTCGGATTATTCTGCCTTGCCTGCTCCCTGACCGGTTCTGTACCTGCGACTCCCGTCTTGCCTTCTCCTGGACCCCTCGCCTGTCACCGACCAGCCCTTTGCCTACTATCTGCCGTGTTGTCTCCTACCAGCCTATTGCCTACAATAAAGCTGGTTACCGACTATCCCTGGTTTCCCGTGTGTTGCACTTTGGTTCTCAGCTCGTTTGTGACATGATCTGTACATGTCAGTGTGGTTAAGTTGAGGAAAAGGTCATGAACAATAGAATACTGTAAACAGTTTTTTTGTGTCGAGGTCATAGTTGCAACATATCCAATCAATCAATCAATCAATCAATCAATCAACAACTGTATTAATCCTGCAAGGGGCACTTTGTTATAAGCAGCTCCAAACTTCACAACTTTACGTTCTGTTTTGCAACGTAGAGGGCAAAGTACTTCCTGCTATGGCATTGTACATGTCTGTAAAATATATATGTATATCCTTAAATAAAGCTTCCTGAATTGGGGAAAATGTATTTATTTATGGTGTGGTATTAGTATGACTAAACTCAAGGTGTCTTAAGGTTTAGAAGAACACAGTTGGGAACTCACCTTCAGTCATGTGACAGTCTAGACTCTATAGTATGTCTATATACTGTATGTCCATATACTATGTCCATCCTTCTCTTTTCCACCATCACCTTTACAGCTTTTAGCCAGAGGATGTTCAATTGGGACTCAGAAACTAATTGTATACAAGTGTTTCCAAGTAAACTAAATTAAAAGGCAGATAAGATTGTATGGATTCCTCTGGGTCTTGAACTGGGGCCAAGGCGCTCGAGCAGAAGAAGACAAAATCAAGGTTATGGTAACCATTAATGGTTTACCATCTGTTTGTTAGTTCAAATCAATTTGAGCTATTGAAAAGCCATTCACATGCAGGTCAAAGGTCAATGGTTATCACCAGGTTGACGAAAAGACACATTGAGTTAAACAGAAGAGAACAGCTTATCAGCAATAACATTAGCTTTTTGGAACAGGTAGCTCCATTCTTCTAGAAGGCACTTCGTACATCATCAGTTAATGCATGATCCATATCTTTAGAACAATTGCTGCCCTTTTACGCTGATTAGTAAATGCTGTGTTAAAGTATATCAACACCACCGCACGAAGCCTTGAAGCTGTGTGGCTTTGCCCCGATAACCAGGGGCGGACTGGCCATTGGGAGTTTTCCCGGTGGGCCGGTACCGAAGTCGGCCGGTCGGACAATTCACTAGCACACCCCTCCCCCACGTTGACAATTGACTAGCGGTTCCGAGTTGTGCCGGTCGGCCGGTCGAGTTTCCCGGGCTGATTTTTAGTCACAGTCCGCCCCTGCCGATAGCAATAGTACTTGGTAGCAATCAGATGTCTTTGGCGCTTTGGGTGAATCGGCCTAAGGTGACCCACGATATTATGGCAGACCTTTTCAGACGGAAAGTCTATAAAAGAAGGCGAGCTGGCTTCTGTGAATTGCTAACGGACTCTTTAACCTGCCACCATCTGTCACTGCCTGGATCCGTGAAACAACCAACAGCTTGGCCCCATAGACACTCTGATCTCTGTAATTAATGGAAGCAAAGCTTTAGTGACCAGTCACAGTGAGCCCGTGGAGTCACAAGAGATTCTGTGAACTGACAAGAGCGATGTGAAAACAGAGTAAAGGTTGAATAAAGTGGAGTACTCTTTTGACTTTGCTGCTGGTTGCCATAATTAAAGGCTATGTTTAGATCATGAGTCATGGCTGGGTCTACTTTTCTCAGTGGCACCCAGAAGATTGTGACATCCACTTGGATCCATCTTTATGTATTCGTATTTAAACACATGATATTGTCTAACACGTTATACATGTATTTTTGTGCTGGGAGCCGGATCCTTCCTCTCTTGCTCTCCCCAAGGTTTCTTCCTTTTCCCCTCCTTTTCTGTGGGGATTCTTACTTGTACGTTGCATCACAACTTTAATTACAGATCAAAAGCTGTTCTGAACAGGTTAGTTTTGAATTGGGATTCAAACAAAGACAAATTGGTGCTGTCACAGATGTGTTTTGGGATATTAGCAGACATGCAGCAAGAACACGAGAAGCATGATTTCTCATCTATATTCAATTAAAAAAAAGGAATTGCTCATTCATTGAGTGATGTTGTTGTCGTTTTGCTCGAAAGAAATGTATAATTGTGTGTCATCAGCATAGATATGAAAGTCAACATTGTGTTCCCTGAAAAAGACCTATAGTGGTAGCATATATAATGAAAACAGAGGGGGAACAGACAGGTTCCTTGTGCAACCCCTAGAGCAGGGGTTCCCCTTGGGGCGCCAGGCATATTTTTTACATATAATCTTCACTAAAAGCCTTGTCTCTACATTACAATAAAATATAAAAAATAATTGATTAATTAATTTAAATAAAAATTCAAGTTAGTATTAAAGGCATAAAAAGACAGAAATGTATAATTCTTTCTTTAATAGAAATGTTTCTTATGCCCGTAAAGTGTCCAAACCAGGCTTTTCTGGATAAGCGCATTTTTAAAACATAGTCATTGTCCATGCCGGTTCCAGTTGGATTATTTGTCCCAGTTGCTCCGATCAGATCGGTCTCCTCCATTTTGTAGATTATTTACGACTTTTGAATTCACATAAACACATCGGCAAAACCCGGCTTACTTTGAGCATGTGTTTAAACAGTTTAATCCCTTTGTGAATTGTTTCCACTTGCACCGTCCTTTCATTTCTTCATACAGCGGGAATCCAAATGAATTAATCCTGAGTCCAATAACCATCAAAGTCACTCCAATAGTGCTCCTTAATTACGCTTTCATCGTCCTTCAACAAAATACTTCACATTCATCCAGTTTGTGACAGTAGTTGTAGCATTTTTTAGACTTTTAAACTTGAATTACCCTTGTGTGTGTGGGGGGGGGGGGGGCAACTTCCAACAGGGGGCATTTGGGGGGGGCTCTTGGGAACAAAGGTTGGGAACCCCTGCCCTAGAGGATATGCCCTATTTTAACAATTCACCATGTTCCTCCAGGTTTCTACTATCCAAGACCAAACTATGAGGTTTTGGGTATAATCTAATTCTATTGCTTTAAGTGATGCCGATGTATGTGGATGAATACAGACCGTCCATAAACCCTGATCGATATCATCGCATGAAAATCATTTGTTTTACAGGCAATACAGAGTGGGAATTGTGAAGGGAAGGAACATTGTGACACATCTCGCTGTTCCAAAAGTTGTTGTCTTTTTTTTACGATTTTGGATTAATATCCTTGGCTGTATTTTGGGCTGAGTCTGGGTCCCGTCCATATTGAGCCTCTTTATCTCATTATCTGGCAGGGTAACAACCAAAGATGGAGTTAAACGCCACATTTCGCTCATTGTGACTCAAGCTGTGTAAGGAAAATCAGGAGGCAGTAAGTCGATAACAAATTTGGTTTGAGGATGATTCAAAGCGTGTACAAAAAAAAATCCAGCTGGATGTTTGCACCAGGCGGCGTGTAACATGATGACACAGATTGTCCCACGCTGCAGGAGCCTCGGGTTAATAAACTCGTAGACTGTGGGTGTGAGTAATCTGCCTCTGAACCTGAGCAGGTGATTGAGCGGGGGTGGGGGTGGGGGCACGAGCGAGATGCTTGGAGCAGTTTAAACTGATGAGATCTGTTAACGTAATGGGAACCAGTGACCCAGTGAAACCATGGCTGATGGGCGGATCAATACCCAGCGAGACAAGTCAAAGCAGTTTGTACTTGTAATACACATGACCAGATTAACGTATACACCCCCTTCATAGAGACCCTTCTGATCCATCTTTGTTCCTACATACTTCTATAACGTCTCTCCTTTCCTATACCTCCACCTGTCTTGTTCTAACAACCTCCATCAATAAGCCTCCAGCTCCATCCCTCCCACCCTCCTCCTCCTCTTAGGTCCCCTCTCCAGTCGTGACCAAACCCCCCCCCTCCTCCACTTCATTTTTCTTCCACTTTTGTCCAAAACACAACGGGCACGTCTCCCTGCCCGGAGGGAGCCGGCTCGGAGACCTTGGGCCATATGCTACAAGAGGAGAGGAAAGAGAAAAAGGTGGTGGGAGGGAGGGGATAACAGCCATGTTGAAAACAAGAGGAGGAAGGAGGGGTGGAGGCAAATTGGGGAGAAATTAATGTTAAAACGGCCAATAATTGTAATAAGGAAAGATTATAGGACATGTGGGAATTAAGGAGAAGGACAAATGTTGGAGAAGAGCAAAAAAAGGCTCCTTAAAGAAATGACTAGAAGTGGGAAAACGGATAGAAATGGAGAATAGTCTGGTACACAAGAAGAGAGCTCTTCTCCATCTCTTGACTTGCAAAGATAAAGGTGGAAACTGTGATGTCGTTAACACATATCTGTGTGTGCTGACATGTACAAGGTGAATATTCAGTGTCAAGGCGAATCTGATTATGCATATCCAGCAGAGGTGTATCTGCCTCTGGAGCCGCCTCTTCTTACACACACTGTAATCTGAAGCTATGCATTACTTATGAGGACTCTTGTTTACATAATCCTTCACCTAACCCCATGACCATTACCATACAGCTGCTACGTTCAAATCTCAATACGTGAGATTTCGTGAGAAGCTAACGTCTCGGAGCAGAAGGGTTTTTATGGAGATGCAGAATCCCTTCTAAATCCCTTCTAAATATGCTTTAAGACCACGTCTCTCCTTTCCTATACCTATATGTCCTATATGTCGTAACATCTAGCAATGCAAGTGATTTTGAACAATTGACTGACACATTGATGTTGACTCAGGTAACATCACCACATTATCTGTCCTACAGTTCACGTTCATACAAAATCCAGATAAGTCAAAGACGATAATCGTCAGTGTCTACCCCGCCCCTGATTGTTTCCACCTGTGTCCACTTACCTCCGGAGTCGAGGCTAATCCTGCTGCTGTGGTCGTGTGCCCTGGATCCTCGACTTCGAGTCGTGGCTGAACCTGTCTCTGCGGTCCTGCCTGACTCTCACCATACTACTTCCCTGATGGCTCCCACAGGATTGTTGATATCCTCGTGGATTCATCTTCTTATTATAGACACATGCATTTCCAAACATTCGGTCTATAGGCTGTAACATGTATTATCTCTTCAATTTACACACGGCATCTATTGCACGTCTGTCCGTCCTGGGAGAGGGATCCCTCCTCTGTTGCTCTCCCTGAGGTTTCTCCCATGTTCCCCTTTAAACTGTGGGGTTTCTCTGGAAGTGTTTCCTTGTACGATGTGAGGGTCTAAGGACAGAGGGTCTAAGGACAGAGGGTCTAAGGACAGAGAGTCTGAGGACAGAGGGTCTAAGGTCTGAGGACAGAGGGTGTGAGGACAGAGGGTCTAAGGACAGAGGGTCTAAGGACAGAGGGTCTAAGGACAGAGGGTCTAAGGACAGAGCGTCTAAGGACAGAGGGTCTAAGGGCAGAGGGTCTAAGGACAGAGGGTCTAAGGACAGAGGGTCTGAGGACAGAGGGTCTAAGGACAGAGGGTGTTGTGTTGTCATACTGATTTCTGTACAAACTGTGAAGTCCACTGAGACAGATGTAACATTTGTGATATTGGGCTATATCAATAAACATTGATTGATTGATTGATAGTGTCCTGTCTCCCTTTGTTTGTTGTCAGGTCGTCTTGTGTCTTTTGCCAAACTCTCCAGCGTTATCCAAATGATTCTAGTTATCGTTACGGTCATTGTTCACTGATATAGTTATAGTCAGGTAAGATCAGGTACTAGTATTTTGTTAGGTAAGCCTTAGTGTCGATTTATCTTTGCATGTATTTTTCTGGATCTGCCGATCCTGTGTTTTTGGTGTTCATATATTTTTGTACTATACTACTTTTCAAGTAAAGACTCTTTTGACACTTGAATCCTGTGTCTGCATTCGTGCTTTTGGGTCCACTCCTTCTACACTCGTGACAAAAGTTGTTTGCATTGCAGCAGCTCCATGTGCAACATAGACATATTTAAGAGAAGAAACAAAGGGTCATTTAATATACCATTACAATCTCTGCATGTTCAAGACCTAGCGTACATTTGATTCAGGAAAAATATTTATATTAGGATTGACTGGTGCCCAAAAGCTTGCTTTAGTCTCAACGTATTAAATCCTGGGACCCTGTATCTACGATGTCATGGTAACAATCATATTCTGGGGTCAGAGAGAATGTTCTTTTGCAAGCCTCCATATGTTGGTGGTTGATTCAAACCATTAACAATAGCCAACAAGGAAACAAAATACCTTAAAATACCCTAAAAGCTCACAAAGCGCTGGTCCTCACATTGACAGAAGAACAAAACCTCCACACAAACGCCACTAAAAAAGTCAACTGTAATTTACCTTCCCCCATTAAGCCCAAACTACATCTATCATTCCATTTGGCTCTCACAGCGTCTTTCATCTGGTGTCTCTCCCCTCCTGAGCTTCACACTCTCTCTCTCTCTCTCTCTCTGACTCCATTAGTTAAAGTGAAAATCAGTGTAATCACCGTTCCCCTGCAGTCCGCTGAAACACAGCTTCTTTCATCGTTCTGTCCAAGTCATTACCTCACAGGGCAGCCGATGATAAAACAGGGCATAACAACATTAACACTCACAAACACACACTTTCTGTCGTGCATATGGGCTTCAACTGCACACACACATGAACTGATGCATGGTAACTAACACAATTCATGAGGCGAGACATCCATAAACATGTGCACACACTCGCAGTGAACGCCATCGTGGCCACACGCAGGTCCTGTTGCCTGGAAACAAAAATAACTTCTTATAAGAAATCACTCATTTGAACAAACTGATGAAGATATGGAGATGTGGAAGATAAGAGGAGGAGGAAGATATGAAAGAAAAAAACATGTAATTGGTAAGCTGTGGTTGAGCAGAATTCAAAACATGGGCGTAAATAAAAAAATAAAAGGTTAAAGAAAGGATTTGAAAGTTTGTTTGACGAACTTACCATGTTGTTACCATGGTGATAAGACTGAAGAGAAGAGTGGACAGTGACTGGTAATGTCGACTTTAATATAGTATAGTTCATCAACCATTTACAGATTGTTTATTCCCATCAAACCACTCAGAAAAGCGATATGTTAAGATTTAAAAACAAGACTACATTTCATTATTCAAACGAGTTCAAACTAGTTTTTTCGGCCAAGAATTTGTTTTCTCCTCAGCTCAGGTTTTGAATGAATGCTTATTTCTAATCAATGGAGTATCTTAATTGAAAATAAAACTGCTCTTTGAAGTAGAAAGGACTTTTTGAAATGTTGTCACATTTTCAAAGGAACTCAAACACACATGCTACCTTTAAAATATAAGATATGAATTTACCTGAAAATAGTTTGTGGGCTGAAGACTTTGATTGCTTCATCGCTGAGTTTAAGAAATAACTGGCGTTTCTTTTCATTTGATTTCACCTGTTTTTTAATACGCCACAGATTATCTATGTATCTTTAACACACGCATGCAGATAACCAAAGAGACACACACACATTTTAGATAACTTTGTAGTGGATGAAAAAGCACCAAAACAATACCCTACCCAATCTATCTAATTCATTATTTCTATTGACAAACAAAGACAGATATAGGCTGGTGCAGTGATCACATATTTTCTCGTAGGTCGACCTGGAAGTTAGCATCCCCTTGGTTCCCTCCCCAAAAATTGGGAAATCCCATTGGCTGAATTTTGCAGAAAATAAGATCTTTGGCAAATTATACTTAACATATTTTGTTCAGCAGGATAATCTCCACATATAAACACCACTGTGGTTTTTGAAGGGTAAATGTAATTGGCAGAAATATTAAGCCAACGTAATGCTTTGAACAGACTATATCGCTGTCACATGACTTCACGTCACCACCGCTAAGCTAAAGGAGGCTAATGTTGGGCTATAAAAGGAACTACAGCACGGTCACATGACTTTACGTCACCACCGCTAAGCTAAAGGAGGCTAATGTTGGGCTATAAAGGAACTACAGCACGGTCACATGACTTCACTTCACCACCGCTAAGTTATAGGCGGTTAATGTTGGTCATGATGACGTCTCATTTAGACACTTATTTTATGTCGCAGAACAAATGTTAAAATATTCGGTTTGTGTTAACCACAGACCTTATTTCAGACTTCTAACCAAAAACGTGTTCAATAAACCATTGACTATGAGAAAACAAAACAAAGAGTGGTCAAATGGTAAATATTTTCCGGGTTTGAGGACTCATTAGTGCACCACTCTAGAGTTCACCTACATCAACCCTGACCTCTACACACACATTCCCTCACACACACATGAATACACACTCTGTCTAAATGTCATGTTGTGAGAAAGTTATCCTCTAGAGAAAATGGTAGCCGAGGGGTGTTGAACTCTCCAAAGCCCTGGAGATGTTTCCCTTCATGACCCTGTGCTCTCGGGGCCAGTGCTCTTTGATTGGGTCAGAGCTTCTAGCCTCGCTAATTGGCTGTTTGGCACGAAAGATGACTTTTAATTTATGTAGACGGGTGGTAATTGGAAGTCTTTGGGAAGCAACAACTCACAGGCTCAACAAGGAATACCAGAGGGAAGAGAACAATGAGGCGGAGAATAATAATTAGGCTTATGTTTCCTCTAAAGGGCAAGAATGGAGAAGTTACTAATTTATCAGTTTGTATGGATAAAGTGCAACCGATAAAAGGTATTAATCCTTTGAGGGTCATTTGTGGTATTTGACCAAGAATGCTTAGTACAAGAAAAGTCAGGGAAGAGAATTAAGTCTGAACACACACTACACAACCTGCTGATGACTGCAAAAGAGGATTTTAAAAGTGGCTCACGTTTTTACGATATCAATATAGAATTAACAACGCTCATTTTGTCTAGAATTACACATATAACTATCTGATTACCGTAATTTCCGGACTATTAAGCGCACCTGGATATAAGCCGCACCCACTGCATTTTTTAAAAATACGTATTTTGTACATAAATAAGCCGCACATGTCTATAAGCCGCAGGTGCACCTGTGAGACCCGGGGAGAGTCTCCTGTCAGGAGAGAATGACTGTGGAAGAGCGGGACGGTCGGTCACCAACCGGAGCGGCTTTAAACCGTGGCCGGTGCTCGTGCTGTCAGTCCTGGGCTCCGCTGTGGGCTGTGTGTGCGCTCTCTATACCCCATACTCAAAAGGCAAGAGCGTGTGCCTGTGGACAGAGGTGTGTCTCGCGCACACAATGATGTGCAAACTGCTACTTTTACATACAGTTTTCTCGGCCGTCTGCTCTCTGTGTGTTGACCCAGTCTTCGAGCTCATTTTCTAGTATCACGCTGCTGTTTCTAACGGAAACATCCATAAATTAGCCGCGTCATTGTATAAGCCGCGATGTTCAAAGCGTGGGAAAAAAGTAGCGGCTTATAGTCCGGAAAGTACGGTAACTTAAATCATATGGCTGTTCCTTGCCAAAAATTACAAATCAATGTTAGAAATCAATGAATTTGTTGTAGCAATGCTTTGGTTCGGTTTCAGTCAAAACATTACTTAATTTGGCTTAAAATAAGTACTTTTTACAATTGTTTCACATCATATTGAGGATTTGTGGTTAATCAAAACATTTGGTTAGTCAGATTATTTTCACCCACTTTCATAAAAACACATTATTTTAGGAGACACTTCAGGGGTTAAAGAGAAACCTTCTGGTAATATATGTATTGATATTCATTTGACAAATGACAAATCTACTTATGAGTAGCTGCCACTGATGAAACAATGTTTTTCACATTCTTGTTTCTCATCTATTTTAAAACGATATGCCAAGACAAATCATGAAATCAAGGGAACATATCGTCATGGTGATTTATACTAATTTCAATGCAATCCAAACAACAACCTCTGACTTAGATTACATTTACATTTCAGTCATTATGTAAATGGTGTTCTTTACTTAAGCAGCTCACAACAAGAGAAACAACACAATCTGTTTTAATGATTTCACTGCCGACGTTATGAGGACTCATTAGTGAGAAGTGCAGAGGTCAGAAGAACATACTGTCAAAGGTCGAAGTATTACTCCTGTTCCCATGATATATTATACCTATTAATCACTCAATTATTGTTGAAATTGAGATGTGTTAAGAGCGAAAGGGAATGCCAGGTACAAGTCATTGAAAGGGGTTGCGGAAGATTTCGAAAGTCGTATATGTTTACAATTGTATTTCAAGGCATTTATACATGTATCAGAATCAGAATCAGAATCCAGTGATGCGTTAGTGTCCGGGGTTAGCTCCGTTAGCCACGTTAGCCACGTCTCAGTAAACACGAGGATACTGCTCTCCCGGTACTCCTTCTCATGCCGGGTCAGCGCCGCGATCTCGTCCATCTTGTTCGGGAGAGATCTAACGTTCCCCATGGTGATAGATGGAAGGACAGGTCTGTATCGTCTCCTCCTGGCTCGCAGCTTTGCCCCGGCACGGCGTCCCCGTCTCTTACTCCTCAGCTCGCGGGGAACAGCGGGTCTATCGCCGGTTAGCATCGCCATGCTACGGAATGCTAACAGCTGATCCCGAGTGTAAACAATGGGACGTTCGCCACATGTGGAAACCCCAGACACGGTAGATAACATAAACAAAGCTAAAAAGAGTGCAAAAAGTACGCGCTTGACTTCCATAGTGCAAGTATAAGTTAAACAAAGTATATACAATACAAAATAAAAGATAGGTAAAAATTAAGTAAATAAGGAAAACTACTCGGTGTGAGTAAGAGCTGCTGTAACAGGCTGCCACTCGCGCGGCGCCGGAAGTATGCTTTTACAAGGACTCTTTCTTAATAACAACTGGAAAATGCTCATCCAATGCATATTCCGAGAGTTGTATGTAAACTTTTAGGAGTGTTCTAGCTGTTGTAGTATGTGCCTTTATGCTCTTATATCCACATTACTGAGCATGGTGAAAACATCTCATTATATAAATATTTTCAGTCAAAGCACGTCGTTACGGTCTCCGCCTTCTATCTGCTCATTAATATGTCTGTGTGTTTTCAGCTGTGTGTGTTATATGTATATGAGATGTGCCGTTGCCCAGACGCCATTGGATGCCAGTTTTCTGTCCCTCCCCCGGTATGCGTGACCGAAGATCTGGATTGGAGCAGGTCGGGCCCGACTATCCAATCCCTGCACACACCTTCCGGGGACTCTTACAAGAGTGTGTGCATCTCAGTTGGACAACAGAGGTCTGCATCTGTGTCAGACGTCTCTCGGTTCTCTCAATACGTTCTGTGTCAGTTCTGTAGCAGTTCTGTGTTAGCTCTGTGCTAGCTCTGTGTTAGCTCTGTGCTAGCTCTGTGTTAGCTCTGTGCTAGTTCTGCTACAGTGGTTAATTAGGGTGTGTGCTTATGTTGATAACTATGTTTAACTTTAGGTATAACGTAACTGTGGTTGACTTGTACACAGGCTGTGTTTTGTTACGGTCTATTTTTCCTTGTTCCACTTTATAAGTGAGGTTCTCTTTTGTTTGTAGTGTTTGTTTAGTTCAGGTATTAACTTGTAAAGCTCTTATTCCAAAGAGTCTACTTTAGTTAGTTATGTAAACCGGTGCCTTGTGGCATTTTGTTTTGATTGTAGCTGTTTGTTGCTAAATTAGTGCAGCTTTCATTAAAAACAACTTCCTATTTTACCAAAAACAACTGGTTGTATGTCACTTTCCACTTTCCACGAGCCGGGACGTAACACACGTTATCATTGAAATATCATTGAGGTATTTAATCAAAAATGTTTTCATATATGATTTTCCTTAAATCGCACACTGCTAGTGTGAGAATGCCCGAGCGGCCATGGAGGCAAAATAGGAGGTAGGTTGGTGTTTTTCCACAGACAACTGTTTTATTTTTCCATCCACTGTGACAACATGGCGGCCCTCCACCAGCCACACAGTATACCACACAGTTCTCAACAACCCTGACTAACAGAAAACAGCACCTACATACACCCAGGACGAAGCAAACACGCAAGACACAGGTGAGGGGGGAGGAGCAAACACAGGGCACCAGGTGACCACAATCGGGTAATCAGCAGGAGGGAACACAGAGACCGGAAGCACCAGACAAGACGGGGGTGAACACTTATACAATTAATGCAATTTAATCATTTCATAAATACTACATCAATAAATAGTATAAACTATGTACAAATATGCAATGCCAAACTGTACTGTGCAATCACGCCAATGAAGTGCAAACTGTTCCCTACTAAAGTGCTGAGTGACATTATTTCCGTGCACAGGGACGTTGTCGTCAATATACCCAAACAGTACAATGATTATATAAACATGTTAACGAGAGCTCTAGTAACGGCGTATCGTCGTTACAGCTAGAAACAATAAATACAATTGTTGAAGCTATTCTTCTATTTAAAAGTAGTATAAGTTATGACCAGGTAACGGTATAACCATGTTATAGTTATTACAGATGAAGCACTTAATTTCGGACTCCAGCTTACCTGTTCCTGCC
>CALSBZ010039354.1:0-11495 GCA_943591055.1 Gobionotothen gibberifrons | reverse complement strand
GTTCAACATGTAAGAAGTAGAAAGTACAGGTATTTGGGTTCAACATGTAAGAAGTAGAAAGTACAGGTATTTGTATTCAAAATGTAAGAAGTCAAAGTAAAAAGTCGTCGTAAATTAGTAGTGGAGTAAAGTACTGATACCAGAAACATTTACTTAAGTACTGTACAGCAATGAAGATAATTGTACTCCACTACTTCCCACCTCTGCACAAACACTTCCCCCCCCCCTAACGGTGTGTTTATTGCATCAATGGGCGTCTGTCTGTAGTCGAGTTGTCGTTGGCAGGCAGGTCACCCCTCACCAGACAGTGATCCACTGAGCTGCAGCAGAACCCAAACAGGAAGTGGGGGAAAGCTGTGGGACGTCATCCCAACAGACACCTGTTTGTCCCAGAGATAATAAGGTGGGCGAGGAAACATTTATTAATACGAAAACTGAGCTGAAAATCTTAGGAACAACTTTTTCTCGCTTATTTTGACCCATTTGGGAGTTTCTTGAGTGTATAGGACTTGCTTAATATGGCGACACACTTCATGCAATGGTCCATTTTCAAGTTATATTTTGCTAACATCACATGCAATATTGCAGACTAGTGGAAAGAAAACCAAAAAATACACATTAAAATATATTTTAAACTATTTGTGTGTGTAGAATTATCCTAAATTCATAAAAAGTTAGCATAAAAGAATGCCTCATTTGCATATTTAAACAAAAATGTTAAACTTGTAGCCTAATTATAAGAACTTAATTGCCTTAAGTAATCCACTGGGTAAGTGTCATAGTTTTATCTTTTAGTTTATTATTTTATTCATCTGTCTGTAGTGCATGGGCATTCATCTCTAACTCAGAAGCACTTATATCCACCAAACATTTCTCCTATCTATATTCTGAAGCTTTTTAACAAAGGGGTTCATTGAAATGTCATTTAGAGCCTGATTTATGTGGCGTTTTATCATAAAAACATGTGAAAAAGGGCCTTATTTTAAGACAGCTAAAAGCATTTTCTGATTTATGGAGTGATAACATTCTGAAATTCCCTCTGTACAAATCGTTGACTCTTATTTGCCAACAAAACGACTCATATGCACATTTAAACATTTAACTTCAGAAAACTTGCAATACAAAAAAGTATTGTCTAAATATAAGTTATCAATAGGGGAAGTTTCATGGTGATATCTTTACGTTTAAAAAAAATGCCCTTAACATTTATAGAGTCTCCCCTTTAAATCTAACTACACAGTGGTCATGTCGACAAGTCAAAGCCTTTTTCCGTGTCGTGAATCAAAGTAGCATTTCTCTTACAGCTCAGTGTTTGGAAAGCCCAATCCAGCTGTGCTGTCCATCAGCTCCTGGACTGTGAAATCAGATAATCTCCTGACAGGAAACCAGCAGGAGCAGCTGCTGGACTGGAAACAACTAGAAACAACTGGAGACGCAGCAGAAGAGGGACAGTGACAGCCGTAAGAGCAGGAAGACATGTTGTCTGCTTAGGGAAGGGACTCTGACCCCTACAGCTCTTTCTTTTAGCCTCTTTTAATGTTGTGATACAGCTGCACCTTCAGACCGAATTGTGTGAGAAACAGGAATGTATATATACCTTTGACTTGCAGTAATCTATGCTTTTTAAAGAGTATATCTTCATGGTTGAATGCACGAGTGTCACATTTGGGAGTAGGGTATTTTCTCTCATAGATTTCTGTGTTATTGGACCCAAAAAAATAAGTATGTAAAGCCCCAGTGGCCTAATGGATAAGGCACTGGCCTCCTAAGCCAGGGATTGTGGGTTCGAGTCCCATCTGGGGTGATTGACAGCAGAGTATTGCATATATTGTCACTCGTGCACATTTGCCCACTACCTAACCAAGCACTAGGGTTAGGGTTGGCCAAATAATGGTTGAATCATGAGCTGCCACATAAATGATGGCATCTGGTTGGTACAAAAGACAAACAAAATAGTTGTGTCATTTGAGTGTAAAAGTGGGAAATAACAAGTGGAGGTAATCATCCATTGATTTCATCATTTTGGTTGATTTGAAGCCTTGAGTTTGGCATTGGGTTTGACTGCTGTTTTGGTGGATCCAGAAGTAACAGGTGTTTGGAAGTAGGGTATTTTTCTCATAGACTGACCTACAGCATAGACTTGACTTTATACGTCTATATAACCGGTAAAAATACAGCATTTTGAGCCCCAGTGGCCTAATGGATAAGGCACTGGCCTCCTAAGCCAGGGATTGTGGTTTCGAGTCCCATCTGGGGTGATTGACAGCTGGGCCTGTAACCAAGAGGTCTATGGGTTCATATTAGTGTTTGAGAAGAGTAAGAGGTTAGTGTAAACTATGTAAATGACCGGTTGGAGTCAAACTAGCACTCGAACAGAACTCAATTCAGTGCAAACTCTATTGAGAGAGAACCAAATGTGAAAAGGTGTCCACTCACCTCATCTCTTGTTCTGCCACTTACAGTTCAAAAGCATTGAGTTTGGCATTTCGGCTGTGGTTGTGTAGGAGGCAGAACTGAGACAAGAGGTTGGAAGATAACATAGGCCATCTCATTTAAAACCACATTTAGTCTTTCTTATGTTTAAAAATGTAGGTTTTTGAAGCCCCAGTGGCCTAATGGATAAGGCACTGGCCTCCTAAGCCAGGGATTGTGGGTTCGAGTCCCATCTGGGGTGATTGACAGCTGAGCCATTACCAAGACGTCGTTCGGTTCATATTAGAGAATTGGGAGGAGTTGTAAGGACCTCATGTCGGTGGAAAAGTTAACAGGTTTGCAGTTAGTTGAAATCATACTCGCACCAGCACTGTACTGGGACATAACTCAGTTTGGTGCACTTTATCTCTTTTTCTGCCACTTACAGTTCAAACGCCTTGAGTTTGGCATTTTGCTGGGTGTTTTGTAGGAAGCAGAAGTGACACAACAGGTTGAAAGATAAGAGATGTTATCTAATTTAAAACCACACATTTTGGGCATTGTTTGTCTACAGAACTGGTGATGATGCAGGATTTTGAAGCCCCAGTGGCCTAATGGATAAGGCACTGGCCTCCTAAGCCAGGGATTGTGGGTTCGAGTCCCATCTGGGGTGATTGACAGCAGAGTAATGAGAGTATAGCAGTGAATGGGACCCTAGCTTCAAACTGGTAATTGTACCACAGCCATCTTGGGTGATTGACAGCAGAACCAGCTACCTTTAATATGTTCTGTTATTAATGTAGAGCCTATATTAATTAAAAACAGACACAATATCTCTGGCAATGAGGAACCGTAGCTCAAATTGTTGCGAATCACATACTGAAATGTCATTAGTGTGACTTTTTATTGGAGGTTTCAAATGTCATGCCTCAAACAGAAAAGACTCAAAACACTGAATCTTTGTCGATCATATAAAAAAAATCCTTGAAAATAAACAAATGTAACTGTATATTAATGCACAATACAACAGTTACTGTTATCGGCATTTTCCTTCAGAATTAAATTATGAAACCGGTCAACAAAGCAGCTACTGTTCTGTCCTGTGACGCTTTTGTCCATATCTAAAGTTTTCAGCAGGGAGTTTCCTCGACTTCAAGGCCTGCTGAGTGTTGTGTAGACCGGCTGCTCCCAGACTGATGGAGGAGGACTGTGTGGAGGTGGTGCCAAGGCCAAGCTGTTGATAATAGGTGAAACATAAGGCCTGCGGGCGGAGTGGAAGTACGGGTACTGATACAGACCGGCCGCGGGGTATCCGGAGAAAGCACTGCTGTAGAAACCGGAGCCCTGGAGGTCACTGTAGTCAGGTTGGTGGGTGTTGGAGCCTGAACTAAAGGAGGTGTAATCAGATTGTGGAGGAGTGGAGGAGCTGCTGTAGTGATCTGGACTCATCTGCTCAGTTTTTATCTGAGGTTTTGTGTCCTCGTGGAGCCTGGGGGTTTCACGACATATTAAAGAGGATGCAGTCCCGCTTTTTGGTGTCCTGGCAAGGATGTGAGGGTGGAGGCTGGGCAGGAGGAAGGTGTTGTGTCCGTGGGTGGTGCTATCTGTCGGGGTGAGGAGAGTGGAGCCGTTGGGAGGGAGGTACTGGTCGAACTCGTTGACGTCGAAGGCCTCGATGGTGCTGATGACGTCGGGGCTGAGCTCGGAGATGTCCACGATACTGAAGTCGATGTTCTGACGGCCCCCTGTGGTGGAGGTAGAGGTGTCAACAGGCCGCTGACCCTCGTATTTGTTCCCCATCTGGAGGTCAGTTTTTGGAGTAGTTGGAGGCGTTGGAGGTCCGTGAGACTGAGCTGGAAAGACAAAGGATTCACCAATCAATTTACATGCTCAAGCAATAAAGGCAACTGTGGCGTAAGCGGTAAATAAGCTTCTACCAATCTACATGTGTCCTAGGGCAATATACTGTACCTCAAATTGATCCCATTGACATGTGGATGCTATTGAAGTGTCTATAAATTGAGCCACAATGGTTTTGATCAATTATTCCAAGGAAGTCAAACATGCAACCCGATGGCTAGAACCACTATCAACCATCAAAGCAATACATTCAAAAACTTGCATGGAAAACAGAGAACAGAAATGAATTGTTGGCAGGTTTAAAGTTTGTTTGTTTTAGAAGAAGCTAAAAGTTGAACTACCTATCTCAAAATGTTCATCATCTGTTTTTGATTAGTCAATTGACACACATTAATATGCAGCTAATTTGATAATAGAGTATTTTGTTGTGCAACATTGTGAGAAGATGCAGATTTCTATTATTATTATTATATCAAATTAAAGTGAATGCCTTTGGGGTTTGGACTGCAACAAAAATACTTTAAAAGACATCAGCTTGGACTTTGAGAAACTGGAATGGACATTTTTCACTGCTTTCTGACATAGATGTAATTGCGACCTGCCAAGCAGCCCTAACAGATGTAAAGATGATATCTCACCTGTTTTGTCAGTATGGTATTGATGGTACTCGTCTCCTGGTTCTGTCTTATACGGGCCCTGCTGCTTATTCTGCAGGACCAGTCCCGGTCTAACGTCCCCCTGACCCGGTTTGGTGCTCTTGCGTCTCCGGGGCTGGTACTTGTAGTCCGGATAATCTTTCTTGTGCTGCATCCTCAGCCTCTCAGCCTCCTGAACGAAGGGACGCTTCTCTGTTTCAGAGAGGAGTCTGAGGACGAGAGGAGGAAGATGTTGGGTTATTCAAGGGCCTTTACATTCCAGCAAGCACAAAAGGTCTACAAGGGTTGTCTAATGTCCAAAACACACACATTTGGACTTTTCTTCTGTACTCTCACTGTTGTAAAACGTTTTAAGCATTCTCTAGAATACCGGAGAGCCAGGAGATGAGAAATGAGAAGGACTGCTTATTCACATTGTGCACTATTTACTGCTCTATAATTCAACATATTGTTATTTGCATTCCCTATCTGACAGCTAGACTTTCACGAGAAAATGCTTCTTGAAAAAATATATAACTAAAAAACACACAGACTCATTTAAAGAAGGATACTGTTACATGTTATAGTTTTTCAGTGCAAGCCATGTTTTTGCACTGGACATGCACAAAACACACACTATCTGACTATTACCTTTTTTTAATGCATCACTTTTTGCTGATAGGTTACTTTCCCACCAATCAGAAGAGTTGTCACTTTTTCAAAAAAGGTACAATTCTTATTTTTGGATCAGATCCACTGAGGAGAAACCATGGTTGTGTCTAGGGAAGAACTGTGGTGGTCTACACCTCCACATGTATAGAACTCTATTTAGTAAAACAAAGGTTATATTGTACCAGACAGACAGTCTAATCTGTAATAAACATCAGTCCTAATTTAACTATGTATTATATGTGCAAACTATGTTTTCTTCCACATGCAGGAAAGAACAAAACCAACACACCCTATCCCTATACTCTTTTGCAAGTATACTTTCTCTTCAATCTGTTTTGTATTTATTCAACATGTCAACACATTAATAGAGATTATTATGCTTAATCACGTCAATGTACTGTTGGTTTTAAAGTCGTTGAATCAGAGGAATTGTCATATTTTCAGGTAAAATGTTCAATTGGAATGAAATGCACTGAGGAGAAACCATGGTTATGTCTTGGCTACACTAACTGTGGTGGTTCCGACTTTGCATTCAATACTGACTTCTTATTTGTCCAACTTGAGAATAATGTATCTTCACTACTCACCTCCACAGTTTGCCCAGCGTCTTGCTGAGCTCCGCGTTGTGCAGGTGAGGATATTGATCCGCCAGCTTCCTCCTCGCGGCCTGAGCCCAAACCATGAAGGCGTTCATCGGCCGCTTCACGTGAGGCTGGCTCTTCAGCGCGCGCTCCCCCATAGCCGGTACGGGCAGCAGAGACCAGTCATATCCCTTCAGCACCTGCGACACCGCGTCACGGATGCACGCGGGGAAGCGATCAGCCTTCACGCTGCTCTCCGGTTCGTGCGTAATTTTGCGCGCTGGCTCTGGTGCATCTGACCCAGCTGGAGAGGTTGGGAACTCTGAATCTGATCCATGCTTGGATAAAGGGCTGTCGCTGTCTGCTGGACTGCGAGGAATATCTGTCAATGACTTCTCTTTTGTCATATTGGCGCGTAAAAAGTTGCCAAATTGTCCAATTCCAACTCTCCAAGTGCGTAAATGCGCACGGCTCAGTAGGAAGACTGTTTCTCCCCGAAATCAGGTACAATTCCAATGTTCTTGTCTTGAAATGTTGCTTTCTGCGTCCTGTGACAGAGCTAGGCAACGTTTAATGAGTTTCCTTTTTAGCACTAACTCTTCGTAGGCTACTCGTTTCTCTCCGCCCCCTCGTGTCCTATTGGCTTTGGGAAAGTTTTACAGGATCAGTTCCTCCCAGTTTGGCACGAAGCAGGAGGAGGCAGTTAATTCTGACAGACGATATAACATTCAAATTCAAAACCAAATGTTATCATGATTCAGATAGTAGCCTACGTCAGATGAGTTAAATATTATTTAAATGTCAATATTATATTGGGTTTTTCTATTCCTTTGTATTTTAGGAAAGGATTATCCTACTTTTATTAATGTCAATTCCATCGATCTTATAACATTCATATTCTACTTACTCGTTAATACAGTAATACTATTCCAATACTATAATATTAAAGGGTCATTCACTAATGAATGTTCTTGATATTGTAAATTACATTTTGACATTACACGTTACTTGTTAGACGCTTTTATCCAAAGCGACTTGCATACTCAATACTGTGGGCAATCCCCACAGGAGCAATTTGGGGTGAAGTGTCTCAGGGACACAACAACATGTGTGGGGTTTGAACCTGTGATCCCCTGTTCCGAACACCAACCAACGCACTAGTCCACTGCGCCACACGCCTCCCTAAAACCATCTTTTATTTTTTGTTCGTATGCTATATCTAATCTAAGAAACAACAACAGTAATTAGTTTATTTGAAGGACATTTTATTCAAAACGCATGAAAAGGAAGGATAGTGAGGAAAGTACTTTAACAATATTAATAAAACAAACACATATACACTGTATGTTTTATATAATTTACTTAATTATTATAACATGTAACATAATTATAATTTCTTCCTAAAATAAAATAAAATATTATTATTATTTTCTATTTATTCTATATTTTATTGCATTCTATTGTGATTACAATTGTGATATATTTTTCATTATTTTCTACTTTATTTTATCCTATTATTATTATTTTTTTTAATTGATTTATTATTATTTTAATACCACAAATAATACAAACACAAAATAATAATAGAAAAATCCTGTTTACGCACTTCCGCATCTGTTACATCACGTGACCGTAGAGCCTTCCAACATGGCGGTCACCGGTGACAGTTCTGGTAGTTCTGTGAGGAAGCGACATGTTGAGGGCAGAAACCCGGAGCCTGAGAGGGAGGAAAGCGGGGAGAAACATGGAGAAGAACCGGGAGAAGAACCGGAGAAAGACCGGAGACCACAGAGCCTACATCCGGGGACTTTCTGGCTCACACGTGTTGTGCTGCTGCGCTCAGTCGCCTTTATTTACTGTAAGCATACTGACATTTACTCCACTAAAACCTGTCATTGTTCACTTTAAAAGCAGATAATTACCTTTAAACAACATTAATGACTAGTGGGTTTGCTAGTCCACGTTTGACATGATAGCTCTCTTGTTTACTTTGTCTTTTTAGTGTTTTAGTGCTGAAATGTTGACTTGCTGTCGGTTTAAACTACAAAACCATAGGATACAACCTATTAAGTGAGTTCATTTATAAGCTCTTTGAGTTGGTGTAGCTGTCACTGCCTTTGCCCATGCTCTCCAACAACTGTCAACCATTTAATTTGTGTTAAATATCTCCTAATTTGGTCTAAATGTTTTAATAATTTAGTGGCTGTTGTCTGTCTGGCACAAGTACTATTTATTTTACCCCCTGTGTGTATATACTGTATAGCATAGTCGACATTCATATTCACATCCAGGCATACATTTGATTATGTTTTAAATCTATAGGCTATGTATTATTTTTAATGGCTTATTTGTGTTGGTCTAATGGAATATGTTCCTATGCCCTTGTTCTGCAATAACGGTGCACCAATATTATCCTTAAAATATATCTTATTTTGGTCTTAAACTTTAAATAACTTCATGAAACTTGTGCTGAGAAATACTTCTGTCTAGCACCAGTATTGCCAGCGGTTATTAAGGGTTACCAGTGATGCTAATCATTAGCTTTTTCCCTTTAAGATAAGATAAGATAAGATGGTACTTTATTGATCCCAATTTGGGAAATTATATTGAGATTGTGATATCAAGATACAGTAGTGATACCTCCATGTCTAAGTCCTGCATTACATTTTTATATAACAAGTCCAGAACGGTTGTTAATTAAACATTGGTGTACTCCAAACCAACAACACATCCTAATTTGTCATGGAACTTGCAATGCATTCACGAGACCTACGAAAATCCTGCAGCTCTTTGAGTTATGAACTAACGTTTGGACGTTTGTGTATTCCAGCCTCTGGATTTGGATTTAATATATCATATTTAAATTGTACTTACTTTAACTGTGTTATCTATATATATATATATATATGTTGCACTGTTGGAGGAGCCTGTGACCTCAGTTCTTCATTGCCATATCTACACAGTAGCTAATGTACAAATCAAAGTCAACTTTATTGTCCATATTTCAGTTTGTGTGTACAGACAGAGAGATCGAAATACAGTTTCCCACAATCCCAAATACAAATATATAAAAATATATATATAAATATGTTGTATATACACAATCAACAGAGAATTGGACACATGGCAAAAGCACTTGAATGATAGACACATTTCACTAGTTTTGAGTAAATTTAAGTGAACGCTTTTATGAGTTTATATCTAAATGTGAATGTAATGATTTTAAAGAGTCATTTCCCACTTGACAGTACAAATGTGTAAATTGTAGAATATAAAACAACAATACATATGTAAACATGGGGATATTACACCTTATTCAGTGGTACATCTTATACACAATCAACAGACACATTTATACATATGCACACATAAAGACATCAGCACAACAATCAATATATATACAAAATAACAGTCTCTTCAATATCAATAAAAGTAATTAGTAAGTAATGACAATAATAGCTTTGAATCTTGAGTACTTGTGTCATGATTGCGCCTTTTCATCTGGCCTCTTTTCTGCAGTGGTGGCGTTCAGCGTTGCCTTCAACCAGAACAAGCAGCTGATCGGAGAGCGCGGCCTGATGCCCTGCACGAGCTACCTGAGCAGCGTGAAGAGGTACGTGGGGGGGAAGATCGGAATGGCCGCCTTCGCCTACACCCCCTCCCTCCTCTGGCTGCTGGACTGGAGCGAGATGGACGCCAACCTGGACGCCCTCGCTGTGGGGGGGATGGCTCTGTCTGCCGTCGTCCTGGTTACCGGGACAGCCAACATGGTGATCATGGCCTCCCTGTGGGTGCTGTACCACTCTCTGGTCAGCGTGGGACAGCTGTGGTGAGTGTGGGATATACACACATACATGTATATGCTTAATGTACATGTTAGCGCTGCATGGTTTAGAAAAAATAACTCATTTTGATTATTTTGACTGGTTTTGCGAGTGTGAAATGTAGGATTTGAGATGTTATAGGGATTTATGATTTCAAAACATGACTTTTTTTTTTAATCTGTACCAAGGAAGGATATTATATTCAGTCTGTAGAATAGCGTTTGTACGCCTGGACTTAATGCAACTCCACAATACTCATTTTTAATATAATTTGGTACACACACATTACATAATATACCTACTACAACTGCATAATTTAGAAAATAGATGTAATCGTGATTATTTTGATGATATTACAATTGTAAGAGGATCTGTACCAAACAAGGATTTTAATTAATAAGTCTCTAAAAGACACATTTACATATTTCACATTACATTTTCTCAAAGTGAAATTGTCCGATTCATCTACTAAAAACTCCTTACAACCCTTTTAATGTTGCCCCTTATATAACAGTGATGTTCTAACACTGCACTAATAAATATTTGAAACATTAACAAACATCCAACAGAGCGTTATCAGTTTCTTTTCCCGCTCTTTTGACCATTTTAGTCTATTTTTCATAATTGTTTTGGTTTCATTGAGCTCTCTTAAACATTGTTTCCAAGTACAGGAGACAGCTAACACGCTATTATTATTTTAAATCCTTTCGTCTAATTTCTGAATCAAAGTCTTATACTGAGGTTTTCTCTTCTCTCTTTCCAGGTATTCCTTCGGTAAGTAAACGCCATCTCTGTTTTTATACTGACATGAGCATTTAGACCGGGGTAAGTAGGCTTTAAATAATGAAAACATAATGATCTGCCCCACGCAGTATCATAGAAATATCCTGTTTGACTGGCATTACTTAATTATATTCTAGTGTGATTATATATGTATGTTTTGAATGTCTGTTTAAGAGTCTTTACCAAGTCCCTCTGATGGGTTCAGGGTGGGAGAGTCAGCTGTTGGAGACGGGCTTCCTGTCGATCTTCTTGTGTCCGCTGTGGACGCTTTCCCAGGTTCCCCCCCGCTGCCCCCCCTCCCTCATCAGCATCTGGACCTTCAGGTGGCTCATCGTGCGCATCATGCTGGGAGCTGTGAGTCAAACACTTTTAAATAAAATACATATCAGGGTTAGCTGCATCTCAAACCACAGCAACGAGAGGTTTAACACTAAAATCACCACTGCATATATACACTGAACAAAAATATAAACGCAACACTTTTGATTTTACTCCCATTTTTCATGAGATGATCTCAAAGATCTAAAACATTTTCTATATACACAAAATAACAATTTCTCTCAAATATTCTTCACAAATCTGAACAAATCTGTGATAGTGAGCACTTCTCCTTTGCCGAGATAATCCATCCCACCTCACAGGTGTGGCATATCAAGATGCTGATTAGACAGCATGATTATTGCACAGGTGTGCCTTAGGCTGGCCACAATAAAAGGCCACTCTGAAAC
>CALSBZ010039353.1:779-11127 GCA_943591055.1 Gobionotothen gibberifrons | reverse complement strand
TGTGCTAGATGTCTAAGTCAGCATGTAAGTGGGGATGTGTGTGTGTGTCAGCTGATTATAATATGAGTGTGTGTGTGTGTGTGTGTGAGCTGATTATAATATGTGTGTGTGTGTTGCTCTCCTGACTGTTATCTTACAATGCTCTCATAGGGAGGGCCGCATCCTCCAAGTACGACCTTGGCAGGATGTTCCCGTGTGGTACGACAGGGCGAGGAGTGTGCACAGAGGCGAATGTGTGTGTGTGTGTGTGTGTGTGTGTGTCAGAGGCATAAAACAAAAAGGATTATATATATGATTACTTGAAAACAGTTCAGAATAATGCATGTTTACTTCAAAACAGTTTAGAACAATATCTGTTTACTTTAGTTCACATGAAAGGGGTGGTATTTGGAGCATTCGACCAATCACAAACATGGACAAGCGTACTGACAGCGCACCGAGTCATACTTCCTGAATGACTTAAACACTTTATCCAGGATAAAAGCCACATAGTTGCACCTGCAAGGTGAATACAGCTGGTAAAAGAAAAGGTGTTTGAATGCGTACATTAACAGGTTTATGATATCACTGCCCCGTCTAAAACACGATCTGACTTTAATTACATTTGACTCGAGTGTTTCGTCAACTTAATGTGTTGCTTAAAATAATACTTCTGCATACAGTATGTGACACTGTGAGTGTTGCACGGCCAGATACGGCTCAGCTGACTCAGATAAGGAGATCTATGATGATTATGATATGATATGCTGCGGACTGTACTGTTACTTTGATCCGGTTACTTATGTTGTGGCAGATATTTAATTAAGCTTTCTTAACGCTAATGTTATAATAGTCAGATTGCTCTGAAGATGGGAGGTGATATTCTATTAATGTTCACGTTCACACAGTCGGTGATTTTTGCCGGCCGTCTTTCCTGCAACGGCAGTTTAAACTGTATTTCCTTTCTCCTGTAATGTGACTTGATCGCTTTAAACTCCGCAGACGGAGCTCTGATTGGTCAGCAGGCAGTGCTTTCACTGAGTTAATCTCTTAGCCTGCAACCTAACCTGGGGGGTATACTACAAAACTAGTTCCACCTATCCTGGATATGTTTTGAGTTATCCGGTTGACTTAATCCAAAAACAAAGCCGCTCTCGCTAAACTGTCCTACAACGCTGGTTATCAACTCATTTGCTCAAGCCAGCCGCATCCTATCTAGTTAGGTGCGCGTTCACATAAAAGGGGTGGTATCTGGAGCATTCGACCAATCACAAACATGGAGAAGCGTACTGACAGCGCAGCGTCATACTACCTGAATGAAAAGTCAACTATATAATTAGACAAATATGAAGAAGTTAAACTTTAAACATCCATGACTTAAACACTTTATCCAGGATAAAAGCCACATAGCTGCACCTGCAAGGTGAATACAGCTGGTAAAAGAAAAAGTGTTTGAATGCGTACATTAACAGATTTATGATATCACTGCCCCGTCTAAGACACGATCTGACTTTAATTACATTTGACTCGAGTGTTTCGTCAACTTAATGTGTTGCTTAAAATAATACTTCTCCATACAGTGTATGTGACACTGTGAGTGTTGCGCGGCCAGATACGGCTCAGCTGACTCAGATAAGGAAATATATGATACGATGTGATATGCCGCGGACTGTACTGTTACTTTGATTCGGTTACTTATGTTGTGGCAGATATTTAAGTCAGCTTTCTTAACGCTAATGTTATAATAGTCAGATTGCTCTGAAGATGGGAGGTGATATTCTATTCATTTTCACGTTCACACAGTCGGTGATTTGAACTGCAACGGCAGTTTAAACTGTATTTCCTTTATCCTGTAATATGACTTGATCGCTTTAAACTCTGCACACTGTTGTTATCAGCTGTTCCACCATGGTTTCTACCTCAACCTGTAATAGATGTATCCTTATTGAAAAGGTTACATTCAATAAAAAATTAAATCAATGTGCAGGCTTGCACTGTTCTACATGAACAATACGGGCAGTTTATACATTAAATAAATCAACAGTAGGTGGCGATATATGCTCCAAGTGGAAGCGATTCGCCATTATTCGTACCTGTTATTAATGTAATTGATATTGATGAAACTGATTTGCTCAACTGTCTTGTGATGATTGTGTGCTTTGCTTGATTTTTATTTAACAGACTGTATGTGGTTTGTCTTGTGTGTCATGTTTTGCATTTTGTCTTTTTGTTTATGTATGTTTGTAAGTTGTTGCTATTGTCGGGACCCCCTCGAAAACGAGATGGTGCATCTCAAGGGGTTTATCCCAATAAATACATTTCTATATATTAAAGCAAAGAAGAAGAAGAACTCCGCACAGTTGATCCCTTATCCTGTAACATATCCTGTTTCGGAGCACAGACTAGGTTCCAGGATAAGTCACCATGGAGATCTAGCTCGCTAAAAAGTGAACCAGCTTCGTAGTACCTGAAATCCCTGAAGTTATCTTGCTAAATGAAAATCCTGCTTCGTAGTATACCCCCCTGGTCCGGATTAGCCGCTAAGCATAAGTTACCATGGAGATCTAGCCTGCTAAAAAGAAAACCAGCTTCGTAGGACCGGAAAGCCGGAGTTTTCCCTGAAGTTAGCCGGCTAAGCGAAAATCCTGCTTCGTAGTATACCCCCCAGATCTGCTCGGGGTCCGTCGCTTACCAATGATGTCACGCATTGGCTGTATGGCAACCCAAGAGGTAATAATAATAATTCTAAATAAAACAGGAAATTAACCTAAATTACATTTAAGACACTGCAACGAAAGTAACAAAAACAATGTAATATCCTTTTCCGTTTCACAGAACACAAATTGGGTTATTTACATAATTATGTTTACACTGGTGACATTTACGGGACACAATTCACTGGGTTATATAGTGTGTGTTGCACCACGGACGAGTTAGTGAGTGCACCTGTGTTGTGTTGTCATTCTAGCTTGTGTAGCGTGTATACAAGATCATCCTGCTGACTCCCATTCATTGGCTCTACAACACTGTCCATTGTTCTTTTTTAACATTCAAACATAACAAATAACAATCAACATTAATCTGAATGAGGGAGGTGATTTATTATCATTACAACGTAATTTCCCGATCATTTAAATATGAATATGGTGAAATACATTCTTACAATAAGCGAGAAATTGATTTAACTCCTGTTTGACAATAACTGTGAATTTATTTCCTTTTATTTAAAATGATAAATCAAATTTGATCATACACCAATAGGGCGGGTCATACTCAGGTGCTAACATGAATCTGAAGGAAATCCTAACATGGGGGTGTCTAAATTATGTGTTTTTTTATGGGGAATTCAAATATGAGCTTATTTAACTCGTCTCTAACCTACATCGTTTTGTATTTCTAAATTGGCAATTTTACCCTTTCGAATCTCTATATGAGATAGTAAAAGATATAAGGGAAATCATTTATATTGACAAAGCCAAATCCTTTTAAAATATTTATTAACAGGTGAACTGCATATATATATAACTGGATAAGATTACAAAGATCAATCTTCTGACTTCTTGAACTTTGCCAGGTTGCACAAGTCCTGCTTTGACTCATTATTGGACATCAGTCTCCTGCTAGTCTGAGCTCTGATCCCTCCTCCATCCCTCTTTTCCTGTGAGAAGTACTTAGCAGAAGCCTCGGTCAACCCCGATTTCTCTTATTCTTCTCCTTCTCTCTCTCTCTCTACTAAAGTAAACAGGTATTGTTCTAAACTGTATTAAAGTAAAGATGTATTATTTTAAACTGTATTGAAGTGAACATGTGTTATTTTGGACTGTTTTCAAGTAATCCTATATATATAACCTTCTCACTTACACTCACTGACCCATATTCCCAGCACACACACATATGCTTTTCAAGGTTCAAACTGGGCCAATATAATCTCAGGCACCAATATATCTGTGTACAATGTTTGATTGTTTAGGAAAGAATAGAGTTTGTGTGAAATATTCCTTGGGAAAGTAAAGGAGAGAATTCAGGTGTAAGATAAAAGATTGACTCTGTCCTTGTTTACTTCCGAAGCTCTCACGCTCTGTTCAGAAGAAAATACTTTCCCCCAGAACTCTGATTCGCTGTATTGGGCCCGACCCGAAGTGAATCCAACCAGTAAGAACACCTAGGGGAGTGAGCAACCGACACAACTCCTCCCCATGGACTCTCTGATTCGCTTAAGAGTGAAATTGACCAATTAGAGATTTGGGGGGGGGGGTGGAGCAACCGACACAACTCTGCCCCCAAATATGTCTATGTATACTGATGTTTATTCATGCACGATGCCCCTGGTTCTGACTGGCTGTTCCCGATAATCTGTATCGCACGGCAGTAGAGCTGGGGGCCCAGGGTACTCTGTAACTTGTATAGGTGTTTTTTACCATTAACCCTCTGAGACCCACGGGGCCGTATACGATCCCAAATATCACGTCGTGTTCAAAGCGTCATAACTTCTCCGCTGTTTGAGCCAGAGACATGCCGTGTTTTTCCTCTTAAACTACAGAAACGGCACTAAACAACTCTATTGAGTGGCGTTTACTTATTTCGGTGAAACCAATGCATAAAGTTGTAAAAGACGTGGATGGTCTCACCTTGATTCTGGCGCATTGCTTATCCATTTATAGATCTATTCTCATCCACCATCTTTGTTTGTGACGTCAACAGTGTAAGAGACACGTTTCTGAATAGGACACTCTGAGTGGATGCAGTCACAGCCAATCGGAGTCTGATTCAGAGGGTTGCCTGTCAGCTGACTCAGCTCCGCTGTTTACAATGTTTTGTGTACTGAAACCATAGAAACTAGATATAATACGGTATAATTCCACCCGCGAAAACAAAATAAAAGTTAGAATATATACTGTGGGTCTTATAACTAAACTGAGGTATAATATATATTTTGTTCTATTTATTCTGTTTCATAATAATTTATTAAATGGTTAGTTAGAGCGCTTTTAGGTATGGAAAGAAAGTTTACCACAGCTGAGGCAAAAGAAAACGCCCATGGACACTGCCCACAAGAATGGGCATAACTAATGAACAGAATCAGTTAGGATCTTCAAATCAGTTCTGATACAATGAAAACAAATGTGTGCAATTGTCTGTGTTAAATGTTTCTTTCAATATTATAGTCAGCAGTTCCTTTTAATAAAATAAGTAAAAAATTCAAACACTGTTTTTTTGTTTTTTAAATTTTATGGGCAAATATCACCTATTATAGTGTATATAAGTCTCTAATGGGTGACCTATATCATTAGCTGAGGTTGTGCTGATTTCTGGGATGTGTAAAACTTGATTCTACTGTAAAGAAATCACAATTTATAAGGCAAAACACAAAAATATACAAAAACGGCAATGTCCTATGTGGGTCTCAGAGGGTTAAATCAGATTAATGTTATAACTTTTATTCCGGTGTTTTGAACTCCTTCTTTTATTAATCTGACCAGGCTCATCTAACGGACGGCGTGGAGCGGAGGTGGGCTTTAAGCCACCACCACTGTGTTTGCTCCTACACTACCTACACTCATTCGTCTTTGATCAGACCCCCGGTATACGCTAGTCAGCGCCCCTAGTTACACCAATCAGCGTGCGATTACCGTACAGCCAATCACAATGCGTGACGTCATTGGTAAGCGACGGACCCCGAGCAGATCTGGTAGCCCGAGCACATACACTGTCAGAAATAATGTGCTAAATTTGTACCTTTAGGGGTCCAACAGCTCGTCACTGGGGCAGTACCCTCAAAGGTACACCCATTGTACCCCTTAACAAGGGTACATATTAGTACCCTTACAGTTTGTAACTTATGGGGGCAAATATGTACCCCTGGGGACAATAATGGACCTTGATGCTCTAGGACAGTGGTCCCCAAACTAAGGCCCGCGGGCCGGATACGGCCCGCCTCCACATTTGGAGTGGGATTCTGTCATGAAGGCTGTGGTGTCATGCATAAACTTCATCAGAGCAAAGGGACTTAAACACAGGCAGTTCCAACAATTCCTGTCTGAACTGGAGTCTGCACACGGCGATGTGTTGTACTACACAGAGGTCCGATGGTTCTTCATTCAAAAGACAAAACGGTCCCAGAGCTGATCGACCCAGAATGGAAATGGCACCTCGCATTTTTAACAGACGTGACAGAAATGCTGAACAGCCTTAACTTGCAGCTACGAGGCGAGGGGAAACTCATTTGCGACATGTATTCTCATATAAAAGCATTTGAGGTGAAACTTGCGCTGCTTTAGGAACAAGTGAAAAAGCACAACTTCATCCATCTCCCTGCTACCCAAAACCTCTCTGCAGAGAACCCAGCGGTCCCGTTCCCAGCTGAAAAGTGTGTGGAAGCACTGGAAATGCTGAAGGCGGAGTTCGGTGTGCGATTCCGGATACTACATGTTAATGCTAAATAAATCCGTCTTTTCCAGAACCCCTTTTTTGCCGACATCGATGAAGCCCAGCCTTCTTATCAGTTTGAGTTGGCCGAGTTACAGAACTGTGATGTTCTGAAAGACGCATTCAAGCGCAACAGTCTCATTGACTTCTATGCCGCCCTCCCAAACGACACGTACCCTAACATAAAAAAACACGCAATGAAGATGTTTACATTTTCCCAGAAAGGGTTATTAATATTTGGTTATGTGTGGCTTTCTAGAAAACAATAAATGTTTACGTTTAGGCACCCCTGCAATCGTCACACTTTTTCTGTTACAAACTGACCCCGGCCCCCATCAGAGAAGGGAAAAGTTATGTGGCCCTCACAGGAAAAAGTTTGGGGACCCCTGCTCTAGGACTTAAATGTACCCTTGGAAATGGTACAAATTTGGCCTTTAAAGGGTACTGCCCCAGTGACAAGAGCATTGTACCTTATAATGGCACATTTGTACTCAGTACAACATGGGACAGAGTCAAAAAATTATCTTTTCTCACATTTATTAACATAAACAATAATTACATCATCAATCTATAACACTTTCAACATTTAAATCATACAATTTATGGCAATATCACATTAAAATTCATATAAAAATGCCACATCACAAAAACATCTTTTCTATCAATACAGCATTTCAGAATAATGTTAAATTTATCAATGCCACACAATACAATCCAGCCTAACGCATTTCATTGAACAATAGCTTTCCCCCCTTTTAAGTCACAATTCCCTTAAAATATTCAAATATTTCTAAGGGTAACATACAACTTATCATCAACATTGTACACATCGAGGGACTGAAAGTCCATTTCTTGTCCTGGTTTAATAACACTCCATTGAGTATCAACTTTGACTGTGTATGCATGCAGGTGTGAATCATAAGACATTGGGACAAGAAGCTTACCGCATAGAAGCCACAGTGTGTTAACATTTAAAATATATTTGATTATGAAAAAAAGAGGAATATTCTCTGCATGTAAGTAATCAACACATCTTTACATGCATATTTGACACTGTCAATTATGACCCTTGAAACACGCTGCATGTTTTTTAATGCTTCTTGACTGCCGTGTACACGAGCAAGACATCTCTGTAACTCTAATGCGAGCGATGAAAACAGAGTATCTGTATTTGCCCCTGTTACCATCTCAAATTCATCAAGAATGTTGTCTTGGGAAAACTCCCAGCATTGTCGCATCTGGTGCCTGTCTCTTAATGTTTTTGCTACATTAATAAAATTCCTGCAGTTACTTGCAACAGTCTTAAAATATTTGTGCTTTGCCTCAAAGCGCATGCACCATACCGTACGCAGGGGGCCGTACATGGCTATAAGTCTTGCGTAATGTATCATATAGTGGCATTTTGGAGTGATGACATCACCAAAAACATCCTTAAGTTTTGGAAAAAATTCACAAACAAGTAAGTTTAACATAGCTAGACTTTCCCTTTTTACTTTGGGGGCAATTACAATGTCAACTATGTCACGGCAGATCAGGAACACATCCCAAGAATTGCAATTAGGGGGAACACGGTGTCCCATTAAAAAAGGCAAGAGCCGAAAAAGACACCATTTCTGAGAGGCAGACCCTGTAATTCCAGAGTTCTGAATTAGTCGCTCTGAAAATTGTACTGGTCTGTTTTTTTTTAATCATTTTGACCAATCGCTAGTTGTTGTAGTTCTTCATTAATTTCCTGTATGGTTATGTGTTTCTCTTGTTGCTAGTGCAGCATGAATAGTCTGCTCAATCCCATCCACTATGATGGTGATACCATCTCTTTCAAGTTTTTTAAGATCGTCTAACATGGGTTTTAAGATGGTTTGTAAACCACAGCGTTTCACAAACGTTTGACGGACTAAAAGAGCCAGATGGATATGCTTAAGTTTTGATCGATGTTTGCCATCAATGTTGCCTATAGTATAATAGAACGCACAAAGCTTGTGCTTGGTTCTCTTTGAGCCTAAGGGATTGACCACTTCAAATGCATCTTCATAGAAATGAAGACGTAAGGCATGTGGATTATCTTTGAAGAAGGGATGTTCCTCGAAGTAAGTACCGTCAGAGTAGTCACATAAGTAATCTGGATCTCTGTCCATATACCTGTTAGCCTGAATTTCATCGACTATGTCCTCATGTGAACAATAGTAAAACCTCTGTGATCGGCACATAAGAGTATGTACCTATTTTGTGACCACTTTCTGACCTCAAAACATGATGCACGGGTTCAACCAATTTGAGCTTAGACTTACAATGTTCTTTCAACATGTATGGCGATCTAACAGCTGCTGTAGCTTTTTCAAAAAAATCATTAGACTGCATTACCTCTCTTAGTTCAGGACATTCCAAAATATTGAACCCATTTTCTTGAAGATGGTACGTGATAAAAGCGTCGTAATTTTCTTTAAAATAACATAATAAAAAATGTATGTCATTTACAATTTCCTGTTGAACAGCCTGTGGAATGTGATTTATTTCTCTACATTTAAGAATGAAGCTACAGAGATTTGCTTTAACATTTCTCAATAGTTCATCCATACTAGGTGGTATGTCTGCCCTAGCCTCAGGCTGTAGATCATTGTCCATGTTGTCCATATCATTGTCATTGTTTAGATCAGTGTCATTGTCCATATCATTCGCACCGCTATCAGGTAGCACGTGCTCTCTATGTTTACGATACACATGACGCCTGAATGATTCGTATAATGTGAACGTTGACTTGCAGTCATTTAGTCCACAAGTAATATTAAAGTTGGCTTCGTGGGCGTGGATAAGACCAACATGTTGAACCAGTTTCATTAAGGTGAAGGTGATTCTTCTCCACCTTGTACATCTATATGGTCGTGGCATTTTTAGTACAATAGATTGATCATTCGGGTCACAGTGACTGGTAAGGGCTTTTCACCCACCTCAGTAATGTCTAGTATAGTACGTTGGAGAAAGGTCAGCGTATTCTTCATGTAGGGTGGGTAAGCCAAGTTGAAAACAAAGTAGGCACAGAAGGCTGAAATCACCCCATCTTCAACTCCTGCGCCCCTGCACAGATCCACACTGTCCAATTTGACCAAAACCGGAACCTTCCTGGTAAAGGCCTGTACAGTTGGAGCGTCGTGCTGTTCAGAGAAAAAGAAAAATTACAGAACAATGGTGAAGTTAGCAAGTTATTAAAAACCGATCCAGCTTCATGATCAAGGCTCCATACCATCATCATAGTCTAGCAAAAAACAGCATGAAACTTAAAGGAGCAGTAGGTAAGTTTGAGAAACCGGCTCGAGATACACTTTTTGTTATATTCCATGGAATGCTCTTAATATCCTGATAGCAATGAATATTGTAAGTGCTTTGAAAAAAAAATCCATAAAAAAAGGTCATCTGTGGAAGCCGTAATACTGTAAAAACGACGACGTTGGCCGACCTGTCTGTCAGCCTTCAATCTCGTACACACACACACACACACACTCGTGCAGTCATTGCGCGTGCCGTCATTGGGCGTGTTTCCCGTCTCCGGGCAGCTGTTGCTCAATCGGCAGCAGCAGCCGCTGCAGGACACTTTCACCATGGCAGAGTTTGCTTCAACTTCGTCTACCGGTCGCAAAAGAAAAACTGTAATGGAGCAAATTATGAAGAAAAAGAAAGTGGAAACTAGGAGAAGTCAAACCAGAGTCAATATCGGAGTTGCTTTTCAACTATGGCGACTATTTACGGAGCACACCGAGCTGATATGTAATGTTACCGCAGCCTGCGCTCGCCTTCAAAAATATAAGCACTGACAATAACTTTGTTATACATTTGTTTTACATTCATTATCATGATCTTAGGTGTTGTTTTCTTACATCTGATTGAGCCATGTAAGTCTTCACTGAGGGCGTGTGTGTGTGTGTGTGTGTGTGTGTGTGTGTGTGTGTGT